>PISX010020677.1:0-35286 GCA_004024625.1 Mellivora capensis | reverse complement strand
TGGCTAGTGATGATGAACATTTTTTCATGTGTCTGATAGCCATCTGTATGTCTTCATTGGAGAAGTGTCTATTCATATCTTCTGCCCATTTTTTGATGTGATTATCTGTTTTGCATGTGCTGAGTTTGAGAAGTTCTTTATAGATCCTGGATATCAACCTTTTGTCTGTACTGTCATTTGCGAATATCTTCTCCCATTCTGTGGGTTGCCTCTTTGTTTTGTTGACTGTCTCCTTTGCTGTGCAGAAGCTTCTGATCTTTTTTTTTTTTTAATTTTTATTTTTTATAAACAAATTTTTATCCCCAGGGGTACATGTCTGTGAATCGCCAGGTTTACACACTTCACAGCACTAACCATAGCACATACCCTCCCCAACCCAATGTCCATTACCCCACCCCCCTTTCCCGACCCCCTCCCCCCCGCAACCCTCAGGTGTATATTTTTATTTTTAATAGAGGGTAAGCTAATGTGAATCAGGTGCCATGCACAGTGTATAGAGAATAAAAGTACCTGAATTAAGAATTCAAGTTTTTGTAAATATCATTAATAGATTATAGGATTCAGGTAAACTTCAGTTTGGTTATATTGACTGTAACTATAAAAATGATTTAAATATTTTATAAGATATTTAAGATTAAAGAAGCAAAACTAATGCAAATCAAAAGACTCCCCAAGACAATTTTTCTGTGTTGTCACATTTTTTATAGATGTGTTTCATGAGTAAAGTACTTCAATGATTTGTTTGAAGAGACTTTAGAGAAACTGACAAGGGTCACTTCTTGATAATTTATTGGAGGAAATGAAATTCTCATTTACTGAATTCTATAAAATATATCTTGATATCTTGAACACACTCATTTTGAAATGCAGTACCAATGTCTAACTGATAAATTAGTTTTTGTTTCTTGGTTATTGAAAAATAGATAAAATTCACAAACTGAGCAATTAGACATCATTTCTTCTATTTCCTAAGATGCAATTTGATTATAAATCATGTGTAATTTTTGAACCACAGTACCTTGGGCTTTTTGCCAAATGTTTCCAACCAACTTAAAGCAGCCATTATACTTGGGCCTAATTAAAAAATAAACTGCACAGAACTCTCAGATTTTTACAACTTCCTTATCTCTCTCTGCCTTTAGCAGGCAATCAAAGCTACGTCCACACTGGCCTTGTATTAAGTGTTTATGAATATAACTATTTCAACCATTAGACTGCAGGCTCCTGGCGTGCAGAGACTATGTCATATTCATCTTTGTATCCTCTTATACCCAACAGCAGGCCTCCTAAATGGTCTGCTGTGCACTAGTAAGCTCTTAGCAAACACCTATTGAATTAAATTGGATGAGAGAACTGAGAAATTATACTAAGAATCTGGGTAATGGAGACTGTCAGTCATTGTGTAACTAAGCAGCACAAGGGAAAATGCTGAGTGTGCATGCTTCCATTGCTGGAGGAAACACAGGCGCAGAGGCTGCCAGATTGAAAGCATCACAGGACAGAAATACATAATTTACTGAGCACTTAATATGTATCAGGTAGTCAGTGAAACACCATGCATGCAGCATCTCATTCAATGAAGCACAGCCACTTTATCAGGCAGGAAGGATTTATCTCACTGCAATATACATAGAACCCAGAGACAATATGGAGTGATGGTTAAAAAATACATTCTGCTTTCAAACTTGAGTTTGATTCCTGGTTTTGTCAATTAAAACCACTCTGTAGCATTGACACAGGTAGGAGTCTATATGGTAATGGGGAAATATTTCTCAAAATGTAAACAACATTTTTTGACATTGCTATCACATTTCTATTAGTTGTCTTATAGGTGAATGAGAGCCTGGTATTTAAGACCCTTCACAATTTGGTCCTGGGAAGCCTTCATAACTTCTTGCCTATTGTATCAATTAGTGTGGCCACCCTACGCTACTTTTGGTTCCCAAACATACTCTACAACCTTCAGGGCCTTTGGAAATACTGCTCTTTAACCTAGAATACACCTGTTCAAAGTTGACCTCGAATCTGAGTTTCTTCATGAGCTTGAGATTTTTCTATCTAATAAGACAGTTGTTGCTGCCATTGTTCTCCATGATTTATCTGCATCAGTTAAGGTCCATATTTAAGTTAACTTGTGGTCATCCCCAACCCCCTACAGTAGCTCATGAATTCCTTGAGGTCAGAGACAATTTCCAGATTCATATTTATATCTTTTACATTGTGAAGTACATGTCAATATCTGAAATTAAACATTGGTTGTTTAAAGAACTAATATGATTCCACACAAGTTAAGACTGACAAAGATGGCAAAGCCAGGCAAAGACAGAATGCATACTGTCTTGCTCTAAATTCAATCCTCCAACACGTGGTACTCAACCCCAGGGGCAGATTAAAAGCACCTAAGGACATTACATGTTAATAAAAAAAAAAAATCACCTAAGAAACTCTGGAAGTTATTGGTGGCCTAGTCATTCCTCAGGCCAATTAAGTCAGAATCTCTGGGAAGTGAAGGTGAGGGCATTCTCCAAAGTTTCCAAGGTTATTCTAATTATTCTAATGTGCAGCCAGGGTTGACAAGTACCATGACAGGACATGTATGTTCCCTGTAGCCCATTTCTACAATTTTGAATGAAATTAGGAAAAAATAATACTTAGATAATTGCCTTGCCTTCACCCACAGATCATGTCCCCATTCTATGAAAAAACAGTCATAGTTCCCAGCCATCTCTCATTAATGGTTTAATAATAAAAAAAAAAACCAAATTCATTATTATGTTACTCTTTTCAGGAAAGATGCTTGCCACTAGCTAAGGTGGAAGGAGATCTAAGGAGCCCGGAGAACTCTCTTCCAACTTTCTCTTTGTCTCATATATGCTATACCAACAACCCTAATGCCTCAGGACTCTGGTATTCTGCTTGGCCAGTAAACTCAGCTCAACTGTAGGTAAGCAAACTCTTTAAGGAAACAAGAATACTAGCCTTTTTAAAAAATATTTTATTTGTTTGGGAGAGAGAATGTGTGTGTGTGTGTGAGAGAGAGAGAGAGAGAGAGCATAAGAGGGGGCGGGTCAGAGGGAGAAGCAGGCTGAATAAATGCCAGACTCTTCTGTGTCGTAGTTGCCATCCAAGTTGGAGGAGGAAATTATACAGACAGAAATATCGACTTTCAAACCAGTGAAAACGATTTTGTTTCTCTAATTTTGAGTTCATTCTTAAACATGAAATGTATTCAGACACTGGCACTTTCATTATTAAATCTTTGGTTTAATGATTTTTCATTAAAAGTGGCTTTATTATTTCAAGAACATCAAGCAAAGGAAAGAAGTAATAGTAAGAAAATCTCCCTTCTGTTAAGTTTGGTTTTTATCCCCATGTAAACTTGGTTTTGGTTCCTTCAGCCAAATGAAAATCTTAGGAATTAAAAGGTGCAAAGCAAAGTACTCACTAGTTTCACCTTATTCCCCTTAGGTCTTCTTAAGATGCAGCTGAGCAATCCTGAGTGCTATTTGTATCATAGCCTATGCAGACTTGGCAAAGTGAAGCCAGGGGTAGGGAGTTCTTCAGAAGCTGGAAGTTGGAACAGCAAGCAGATGAGAGCTCACAACTATGCTGAATCTAAAATCAAAGTTATGCCAGATATAGATGACCACACCAGGGGAACTTAAACAGTCACAGACAGTTTTTTGTTTGTTTGTTTTTCCCTCCTGTAATGGATCCTCACAGCTTCTAACTAAAGAATCTCCTTATTTCTCTTTGAAATATAATAAATCCTTTAAAACTGTGCTAAGAAGCTGAGTTAGGATATAGAAGGCAACACTGTTACCTTAATTGGGGTTCTTTCAGATGTTGACTCAAATAAACATCCAATCTAAGTCGCTTATGTGGAAAGTAAAGGGGGCCAGATAGGGTTGGGGGTTGGGTGGGTAATGAAATAAGGAAGGAAGGCAGCACCTTAAAAATATGTTTTTAAGCCGGCTACCAGAATGGATGATTACAGAGTTTAACCCAGCTGGGAAACTTTGGGAGACAAGAGTAGAAAGGCACCTGAGCATTATCCCACCAAAGAAGTGAGGAAGTTGGGGTATTTATTCACAACAGTTATTCACTGAAGGCTGCCCCTGGGGCACATTAATTCTCCAAAGAATAAAATCTAGCCTCAACGGGCCAGTGAATTCTGAAGTGGTAAGAGTGAAAGGATGAAACATGATAGTACCTATTACAAGTGTAGATTTGGTTCTTATGTAGTGTTCTTTCAGAATTGTAGCGTGTCCTCACTTAGACCCTAGAGATATTCAAATTACACAAACTCTCATAAGCGGTGTCTACTGACCCTTCCCATCACTAGTGCTTGGGTCAATTTATGAAAGAATTTATGAAAGATTCTGTAATTTCCATTCAGGTGTAATTGGATCCTCATTCATCACACGTATTATATACTGTCACCCACAGTGAAGGAAGTTCTACCAAATTATAAAACCCTGAACTCTTTTTTTTTTTCCCCCCAGCAAATCTACAAGCATCTTGGAAATATTGTGTGTGTGTGTGTGTGTGTGTGTGTGTGTGTGTGTGTGGTTTTGTATTGTAAAAGTAGAAATGGCTTATTTGGTAGAAGCTAAAATTTCTGAACTAAGTAGACACCATACAATGACTTAAAATTTGAAAAGCAAACAGTGAACCTATGATTATTATAAGCTTCTCTTGGAGCAAACTCTAATAATTTCCCATCTCTAAAGTCAAAAGGCTAAAAGTAAAAGGACTTTGTGGTGAAAAGTGGAGGTAGGGATACAGGATATTTTTGAGGCTACATTCATCTTTCTAAAGAGACATAATCAGAATTCTATTCTACTTTACCCATTTCTTGCCTAAATCATAACATGGAAATGCCCATACATTTAAAAAGCATTATAAATTTTTTGGAGAAAATAACAGCTAAAAATTATAGGATTGTTTTTAATCTCACTATTCACTGTCCCTGCTTGGTAACAATAATTATTTAGGCAGCTAACCTTACCTGACCTAACTTTCATAGCACCTGCATGATTCTGAGCTCTGAAAGCAAGCTTGTGCTTTTCAAGGTATATTTCTTAAACAATTAAGACATTTAAAAAACATTGTGATGCTGATAATCTTCACTCATACTTATTGCCAGATCTCATACTACAGTATCCATAAAGTCTGAAAACATAGATAATATTAGTTTTTACAGATAGCAGTTGCCCTTCATGGTGTTATATTTTCACATGTCCAGAATTTACAGACATCCTGTAGGAAAGTTTCTAGTATCCTCAGCAAAATAGAATGTAATAATGTCACAGTGGCAGATAACTTTCAACACTTAAATTTGTTTTTTCCCACCCTAACCCCACAATAATATTTGTAAAAGTTATCCATGTTAAAATATATAGATGTAGTTTATTCACTGCAAATGATGTCTAACATCCAATTATATGAAAATATTATAATTTGTTTATTTCTATATTGCTGATCACTTATGTTATTTAAAACTATTTGGGTTTTGGGGCACCTGGGGGGCTCAATCAGTTAAGCATCTGCCTTCAGCTAGGTCACGATCCTGGGGTCCTGGGATTGAGCCCTGCTCTGGGCTCCCTGCTCAGGATGAGAAGCTCCTTGTTTCTCCCTCTGCATCTCCCCACTATGCTCTCTCTCTCTCTCAAATAAATAAATAAAAATCTAAAAAATAAAATAAATTAAAAAATAAAATGATTTGTTTTTAAAAATAATGCTGTGATAAACCTCCTTGCACATGTTATCAGGTAGACATTTAGGAAAATATACTGGAAAATACGCAATTTCTGGATCATGGACTACATAATCTTCAGCTTTACTACATTGTCACCAAATTCTTCTCTACAGTGATTAAGCCAACTTATAGTTTCAATGGGAATGAATGAAGAGTTTCTATTTCCCTATATCTTCAAAAATAGATGGTATAATCAACATTTTGGATTTTTATCAATCAGGGATGTGTGAAATGGTACTTTATACATTTTAATTTGCATTCTCTTGATTTCGAAGGAGGGTGTGGATTATTGTATAATTATTTCTAATCATTTACTACCCTAACTGCCCCTCCCTACCCTATCTACCCACTGACATTAGGTTGATCCTGTGTCTTGCCAATATAATAGGGACACAAATGATATATGCCATTTCTAAGTAGAAGCCTCAAGAGTCATCACTTCATTCTACCATTTCTCCTTTCCTTCTGACTCCCAACAACAAATTTCAGAAAAGGGGTGGTCCTAAAACCATATTACAGAATGAAGAAGATCCATAGGGCTAAGCCTCATAGCAAACATATAAAGTAAACAAGAGGTGAGATTATTGTTGAAGCCACAATTGAGATTTTGGGCCATTTGTTTTCACAGCATAAACTATCTAATGTAGAAGACTTGTTACATGAATTAGTGCTAAAAATGTGGTGTTTATATTAAAAACAAACAAACAAACCCTAAAATATGTGGTGTCATCTCCTAGGTCAGGCTACAGAATAGTGATTGAGCTGGGAAGATGGTAACCAATATTATATGGTGGTGAAACACTGGGTAAATTGATAATACACCAAATAGCATTTAGTTTTTCATTTTCATTTAGATGAAAAGACTGGGAAATTAAATGTTACTAATGTGTCTTAAATGCTATTGGCTATATTTGACAATGTCATAAGAAGAGATGAGCTCACAAACACACACATGAAATTGGATGTTTTGCAAAGAGCAGTGGAAGTGAATAGCTACTCAAGATTCATGTCTTGTAGGGTTGAAAGAATTGGCTGTTTCTCATCTCTTTCCATTGAGAAATGTTTTCAGTGGCAAAGGCTGAGAAATTAACTCAAGGTCTAGACTACCACATACTTTATTAGAACTTTTGTACTGATTAATTTGGTCCCCAATAAATCCTTTAGGACAAAATGGTTACGGAAAAAGATACTAAAGCCAAGATACCTTGGCTCTCCCAAGGTCTAAGTACTGACAGTTAAATTGAGAGAGAGGCATTAGAACAAGATTTATGAGTTTAACACATGGAACAGGTTAGATTTAATGGATGAAATCTAACCAAGTTGTTAAGAGTTGTGAGCTGTACTGCCATAAAAGCTACAAGTCTGTATTAGAAAAATTAAAACCTTAAAAACAACTATTGAGCCCCAAATTCTATCAGTAGAAAGCAGACTGTGGGGTCAGCTTAGCTCCCGAGGAAGGCATATTTTTTTAATATTTACTTCAGATATGGCTAAAGAACATCTTGGTAAAGGAAGCACAATCCAGACAGTGAAACCATAGGCCATGGAAACAGTAGACTGGGAGTATGTCCAGGGTATAGAACTTAAAATGCAAGAACAATTCACTACTTTTGAAAACACAACACATTATATTAATTTCCACTGCTTTAAAATAAACCTTGATGACTCCTCTCTCTCTTTTTTTATTTCTAAGAATGATAGTCAATCTCAAGATTAAAAAAAGAAAAGGAAAAGTGTAAGGGGTCTTTTGTAAAATAAAATACCTTGGCAAAGGTAGATCACTACTGTTCTAAAATAATGGTACAAAAATTATTTCAGGTATATATTTTTATAATTCTATCTATAAAACTATATAAAACATATTATTTTTTAGTGGTACTTTAAAATTTTTTTCAAATAGTGAGTTCACTATATTATCTTGTGAAAAAAGCCTGACTCAATTTTAACTATACCATAGAACTGAACTAATTCCACTACTGGGCTGCTGCTGAATGCATGTCAGCTGCTGCAGAATCCATTGATCGCCTCAGACATTGATTGGTTAATTTAATGAAAAAGGAAGGTTTGGAGTCCAAACAAATTTACCATGCTGACTGACAGTATCTAAGCTGAAGCTATGTTCAGGAAACATAAATGTCCATGTGTGTGCACACATGTACACCACACACAGCCAACCAACACAGCCAAGAATAGCTAACATTTTTAATATTATAAAGTGAGGTCATCACTTTCAATGAAAGAAGATAAAAGATATTGACAAAGGAAAATCCTATCTAGAATAACATACCTGTTCTTACATGAATTTGTAAAGAATACAAATAATGTATGAAATATTCCTTTGCTTTCCCTCAAAATGCATGTCTGAGAAACTTTGAACTAGGATGATGACATATTCATAAAATATAGTGAGGACATAAAATACAGCTGGACAATAGCATAATTGAGTGTAGCCTCATTTTTATCTAATCTATCACAATGTTCTAATTATAAATAAAGCTATACTAATTGCTGATATTAAAACTTTTATTCACATTCTAGGTATTCAGAAGTGATCTGTAGTTATTAAGTCATCACTCTTCACAGCATTCAAATGAAATGATACAAAAAATCTTTTTTTTTGTTTTTTTGATACAAAATTTTTTTTTTGATACAAAAAAATATTTATACATAAGTGAAATAATTAAATTCTATGGTAGTAATAACAAAGGAGATTCATGTTCACTGCAGAAACTGCAGAGTACATAAAGCAAAATGTTTTCATCAATTAAATTAACAAAAATATCAACAAATATTACATATATCTGAAATATTTTTATATGTACACATAACATTTAATTTTATTTATGAACATATATATACATTCTATCACAAGCCATTATTTTCATTTAATAAAATGTGAACATCTTTCTGTGTTCTTAAGTTGATTTCTACATAATCATTTTGACAGGTGGATACTCCTTTAAATATATGATATATAGTAATTTAATTAGTCAATTTCCTCTTATTACACTTTACATTGTTTCTATTTTCTTATAGTTTTAACAAAAAGATAACTAATCGTGTTGTAAAATAGCTAATGCTCAGTCACGATTATTTTCTTGGGATAAACTCCTAATGGAACTGTTGGTAATCAATTATATTGTTTTTCAATGTATCATTAAATTCCCAGCAGAAAGGTGTTGCTGATTCTAACAGTTTTATATGAAAGGAATAATTTTTTCTGCTGTTTACTATCCCTATTTTTATCTTTCTTAATAATTTTAAGTTATAGATCATTGTTTTAATTTGATTTATTTTTATTTCTTGTGATAATCAACATTTTTCCAAAGCTATGGAATTGTATCTAATTTTTACTTAAACTTAAGTCAGTGGGATGATATTTGGAAAATTGACATTGACTCTACTTGGTCACACCCCATTTGAAAATGGGTTACCATGATTACTTCTCAGATCACACATGAAAGTTAGAGATATATATGAAAATCCTTTATGAATTTCAAATGCAAAGCATTAACAAGTGAAATTAGGAGCGCATGGGTGGTGCAGTCAGTTAAGCTCAGACTCTTGGTTTTGGCTCAGGTGCTGATCTCAGGATCCTGGGCTCAAGCCCAGGGTGAGGGCTCTGTGCTCAGAGTTGGAAATCTGCTTGTCCCTCTCCCTCCCCTTTAGCTACTCCCCACCCCTACCCATTTCACTGGCAGGTGAAAACTCTCTCTCAAAGTGGATAAATAAAATCATTTTAAAAATAAAATAAATAAAATATTTTACCCTTCCTCCATAAAAACAAAAGGAAAAACTGCCAGAGTTGAACATTTCTATTATAAATTTTTGTCTTTATTTCCTCTGGCTATTGGGTCTCAGGCACTTTAGGTCCACTTTGAAGCAAAACAAAGGCTGTGGCCTTAGCTTCATTACTTGCATAATTTAAGCTTTTTCATTTAAGACGTTGAATTAAATTTATAGTCTTTTCTGATATAAAGCCATATGGGAAGTAACATTGCTTTCAAATATCAACAAAGAAAACTGTCAACTCTCTTAAAGGTACTTTCTCCTAGAATAGACTTCCTGAAGCTACTTTTTCCTGCACAAAATCATCAGGGCTGGTTGAAAGTAGACCCATTTCTTGATTTCTTTTTGTTTCTGACAAAATTAAGATATAGTTATCTTGACTTCATTAATTTTCCATAATGGCAAATGCTGCTTATGTCCCAGGAGAGAAACCACAATATACTAACAGTAAAAAATTAAAAAATATAGCTTTGAACAGCCAATTGATAACAACCAATCTATAAAAAATGTCAATGTGAAATTGACAATTCTGTGTATTTCTTAAATTTATATTCAATATTGTTCCCTGTTAGGTAAGCAAGTCTGTAATATGGAATTAAATGACAAATTTGCGGGGAAAGTCAGTATTCTTAAGGAATTTCAGTAGGAAATAATTATTCATCTCAGGAAAATCTCAAATTGTTGTTTTATGAAACTATATTAGAAAGATATATTAATGTTTTTTGAGTTGTGGACAGTATAAGCCAAACTAGCAAACAGAAAGAAATAAACACAAGGTGCAATTTTTTGAAAAACAACTGGGACATCCTAGCTGGCCTTCAGAAGGTTAGAGAGAGGCCCAGGTACCTCCCGAGGACCTTTTGTAGCAGAGGTAAGTGGGGCTTTACTCTGAAGTATGCCCACCAGCATGACTCATCTTCCTCAACTCTTGGCTGTTACATTTCTCCCGTTCCAAGAAGAGGGATTCTAATTGGTCCAGCTGTGCCTGCTCCTAGATAAATTACTATGTTAGAGGTCAGAGTCAAAAGCACATCCCCAGTGTCTGCGGTAGCCTCTGTGCCCTGGAGCCATCCGGGCAGAGGTGATACTCAAGAGATAAAGCTTTAGGTTGCTTAAATACATTTGGTGTCCCCGACATAAATCTAGTTTTCCCATTTGCCTTTTTAAGATGAGTCATCAACTATTGTTTGTCTACTACTACTAAATCAGTTTACCAAATATTCTAATGATTCAGATAACTTCAATTTATTAAATAGAATTTAAAAAGAGTAATTATTGGGCATAGTACTTGCATGATTTATTTTGCAATCTAGAAAGTGTCTATAAACACAGAAAAGTAAAAAGCCTGGTGCATGTTTGCATTTAATTGCATCATATGTGGCTTTGACAGGAATTAATAATTTCCAAGCTTATCCATTTAGATTAATGAACTTTTATTTTCACTCCTGTTTGAATTATGGACTATATTTGCCTGAATAAGTAGTAGACTAATAATTTTATAATGATAAGAAGAAAGTTTCTGGGAGTACTTGTAGAATTGAGACTCTAGCCAATGTTATGTTTCCTGATACTATAGTAATGCAACTTAATTTTCCAAAAATCTTCTGACTCTGATATCCTGGCATATTTAGGAATAGCATCCAAATAATCTAATTACAAGTCTAATTCTTTAATCACTATAATGCAGTGGGCTCTTTGTCCACACTGGGTTTACTAGATGTGTATTTCATAATATTTTTCTGCATTTTTGTATGAACCTTAGGAAATGTTTTGGATGAACAGAAATTTCTACCAATAGCTCATTTTTATGGACTGAATTGTGTTCCCCTAAAATTCATATGTTGTAGCCCTAACTCGGAATGTAACTGTATTTGGGATTGGGCTATCAAGAGATGATTAGGTTAAAATAAAACCCTAAGTGTGGGCTCTAATCCAATCTGATTGAGGTCTTTATATGAAAAGGAGATGAAGACATATAAGGAGACACCAGGGATGCATAGAGAAGCAAGGCCAAGCAAGGACACAGGGAGAAGAAGCCCATCTGCAAGTGGAATAGAGAGGTCTCAGGAGAAACCAAACCTGCAGACATCTTGATCTTAAACTTCTAGCATCCAAAACCCTGATTAAACCAATTTCTGTCATTTAAACTACCTAGTTTGTGGTACTTTGTTATGGCAGCCTGACCAAACTAATATGCTTATATCTTGAAAATAATATTTTAAGACATTTAATATAAATCTTTTTTCTAGAATATGCTAACATGTCACCTTTGACATTTGAATTTTAATACATTTCAAAAGTAGTTTATGGCATTTTACATTGACACTGTGTTTAACTATATGACTTATTTTTATTTGCTTAAAGTTGTATCGGAGCATAAATTCGTGTTTCCTCTATGTGTATATACTAGTCAGGGATTTTAGAAGGAGTAAGAATCACAGTGTAATTAGATAGTTCTGATTAAGCTATCCATTCCCGAAATAGTTGCAAAGACAAGATTTCAGGATTCTGGATAGGAAAGCAAGTAGCTTTCCAGCTGGCCTTGCTCATTTACTTGTTAATTCAACACTTATTTATTAAGAGACTTCTCTGTGCCACGAACTGCAAAGCTCCACAGGAGATATACAATAGCTAAGATATAATTCCTATTCCTGCATATTTCACACTTCTTGAGCAGTATATTCTAGGCAGTTCACTACATACTCTGTCAAACCATTGTCTCACAGAAAACTTTCAAAAGAGCAGTCTATATATACCACATTCACGACAGCACCCACCACCTCCTCAGCCCATTACAACCTGACTTGACTCCTACCATTTCACAAAACCTGCATTATGGGTAAACAAGTTACATATTGCCTTTCTCAATTCTCCACATAAATATTGGTTTGCACAATGTTGAAAAGCTTCCTTCTTGATTCACTGCTTTGACTTGTATGATGGTATAGGCTTCTTCTGTAATTACTCCATAATTTAAATCCCTAGTTTGCCAAGTCTTCCTTGGGACCCCTCCAGAATTGATTCTTGGTGATTTTCATGGTTTTCGGCCTCTCACAGATCACACAGTCTTATGACAAATTATTTTCTGGACATCTTCCTAGATGGTTATTTAGCTCATTATGTCCTAAACTGAACTGACCATTTTCCCTCTCCTCACTAATATGATGGTTTAGTTAAATCTGCTTCTCCTCTACTTTGCTGTGATTTTGGTAGTAGAGCCACCATTCTCATAATCACTAACACTTGGATGTTGGATTTTGTCTCTGCTTCCAAATTCACCAGATACCACATCAAACCAAATCAAATGCCTACTGGCTCTATCCTTGCAATATCTTTAGGATGTCTCTCTTCCTTTCCATGCCTGTTGTTTTCTATCTTCATTATCTCTTACTTTTTTTTTAAGATTTTATTTCTTTATTTGACAGTGAGAGAGAGAGAGCGAGAGAGGGAGCACACACACTAGCAGGCAGAGGGAGAGAGAGAAGCAGGTTCCCTGCCAAGTAAGGAGCCCAATGCAGGACTCGATTCCAAGACCCCAGGACCATGACCCGAGCCGAAGGCAGCTGCTTCACTGACTGAGCCACCCAGGTGTCCCTATCTCTTACTTCTTATAAACACAGCTGACTGGATTCCTGGCCACCTTTTTCTCTCCCAGATTCTACCCACTGATATCACTCTCCTATACATTAATCTTACTACTTATTTCTTCCATAACTGAAACAAAATTCAAGCTTTATCTGCATCTCACCTTTAAATTCATTAGATGGTAGATAATTTATTTCTATGCCTTTGGAATAAATGTTTGTACTTAATTTTTGACATCATTCATTCATTCATTTATTCAACAAACACTGATTAAACTTCAGTGTTTAGTTTTAGTTTTAGTTTTAGTTCAGTAAGGTTAAAATCTCTACAAACTTTATTTTGAGTAGGGGGAAGTCAATTCATTTATTCGAATGAGAGGTTTAAGATGAGGTTGAATGAGGAAAGAGGAAAGATAAACAAGTAATTAATATATAACTGATTGCATTTTATGAAGTACTAGTCTACATATGTCTACATATGTATCTGTACACTTACATTAATGTGACAGTGATTCTATATGCCTGTAAGTGAAATGGGGAAGATGTGTCAGAGAGTGAATCTGTGACGAGGCCATAATAACCACCTAAATATGTATTCAATGAAATCACATTAAAAATATAAGATACTGGTGATATTTAAACCAGATGGAAAGAGAAAGAGTGGTAGGGGTGAGTGGGTAAAGGAAGAGAAGGCAAATTTATTTATTTATTTTTTTAAAGGATTTTATTTATTTATTTGACAGAGAGAGATCACAAGTAAGCAGAGAGGCAGGCAGAGAGAGAGCCCGATGTGGGGCTCGATCCCAGGACCCTGGGATCATGACCTGAGCCGAAGGCAGAGGCTTTAACCCGCTAAGCCACTCAGGAACCCCAGAAGAAGGCAGATTTAAACACAGAAGAGAATTCTACTGTCCATTTCCCTGAATAAATGTGTATTCTAGATTGAAAATGAAATAGAAGAGAATGTGCTATTGCCTCCATGTGTCTTACTGGCTAAGCTACCACATGTCTTTCATATACCTAGTCTCAGCAAATGTAATTTCACACTAAGTGTGACTTGAAACCTTGAAGATGTGCATGTTTCACCCACCAAGGGCCCCTAAACCCCAGCAAACAACTTCACCTGGAGCTCAAATAACAAAGTATCAACTGTTTCAGTGCTGGAGGAAAACCTGGCTGTGTTGGACATTTTTATTTTTATTTTTATTTTTTTTAAGATTTTATTTATTTATTTGTCAGAGAGAGAGAGCGCATAGGCAGACAGAGTGGCAGGCAGAGGCAGAGGGAGAAGCAGGCTCCCTGCCAAGCAAGGAGCCCGATGCGGGACTCGATTCCAGGACGCTGGGATCATGACCTGAGCCGAAGGCAGCCGCTTAACCAACCGAGCCAC
Source organism: Mellivora capensis (assembly GCA_004024625.1). Taxonomy (NCBI): domain Eukaryota; kingdom Metazoa; phylum Chordata; class Mammalia; order Carnivora; family Mustelidae; genus Mellivora; species Mellivora capensis. Next base: position 20,762 of record PISX010020677.1, on the reverse strand, counting down.
CCAGGCGTCCCTGTGTTGGACATTTTTAGAGAGAAGAAGGCAGTGTCCAATTTGGCACTTAAATGTGATTATATATAATAAGCTGACACCAAATGTGATCCCACTCCATGTATACTACAAAAAAAGTGCTTTGGTATTAAGAACAGAGGTGTTAGAACCTTTTATGAAATGAAAAAGGAGACATCAGAATTTACAAACACGGTATTTTTGAATGCCATAAAAAGAATATGATAATTATTTTTAATGACTTTATACCAAATAACATTTCTAATTCTGCAGCAACACTATAAATATAATTAATTATTTTAAGGGTATATGCCATTATATAAAAAAAGATAGAATCAATAGATCTTATTTACCTTATAAATGAAATCTACAGTGTATGTTAATGAATAAATTCATCCAAATGGAGTTCTATTATAACCTACAACTACTATTTAAATATTGCTGTTTATGAAACCAAGGGGAGAGATAAAGTCTAAAATCTTAATTAATATAGTAATAAGTAAATAAAGCTTCACAAGATTGATGCTGTGAAACTAGTAATGACAGTTGTGAGAGATCTTCTTTTAAAAGAGCTTCTAGCCTCAATATATATTTCAAAACTTATCTGTTAGAATCAATTATTAATAAATAATAATGTTGACTTTAAACACATTATATACTAAATGACTTGGATAAATTAGGCTGTTGTTCATGAAATACATTCTAATGAACACTATTATTTAAAGTCTGATAACATAAAAAAGGACAAAAGTAATCATTTATGACACCTTATAACTTAAAGCAAAAAGAGTTATCAGCTGGCTAGCTTCGTTATTAATAGTCAAAATTTTGAAGTTCAAAATTAATGCCATGTCCAAGTCAATTCTCTAGTTCATTTGGATAGAGATATTTTTAAATAAAATATTAAAATATGAATATCCATTCCTCAATATATAGTAAGGTTTTTAAAGAAGTTAAACTAAAATCAATGTATAGGGAGAATTCAAACACATAAAGTTCAGAATCTAAGTGAAACAGAAAACATAGAGGCTTCAACCTTCATTCATATGAAAAAGCCTCTGGTACATTTTATTATTGTTCTCCAAAGTTCCCCGCCTTATCTTGTGAGATTATACCTCTCTATGCCTTGGTGAATTGTGGTCACTTGAATTACTTTGTCCGAAAAAATATAAACAGAAGTTTCTCTATTATTTCTGGGTAGAAGCTTTAGGAGCCTACGTGTGCTTTCCTATGCTTCCTTCCCCTCTGCTTCCCTGCCCCTGCTGCCACGTTCATCGTGACCAGAAATTCATAATAAAATATATATCTCCACCCTAGGACCTGCATGAAAGTGACATACAGCAGAGGAACAGCTGATTAGCACTGGTCATATAGCATGATCAACAGAAAAAACTTTGTTACGATAACCCACTCTAATTTAGTGACCGTTTGTTACTGCAAAATTACATAGCTGTTCTAAGGTACATGGAGCCCTTAGAGTTATGCAGTCTGTAGCCTGAACAACTGTTCACAGCAGCCCTCACACTGCATTCTAATTCAATATTTTTATCAAAGATTCTTTAAAGCCTGTGGTTCTAAAACATCTGCCAAATCTGAATAACTATGAGATTTTTAAACATGAGAAAAGACTTCCAACTTCCATTCCAATTTAATTTTCCAAACTAATTTGATAATTCATGTACTTAGGATATATATGATCTCAGGCAGGGTTTCTTCTATGTACAGAGACCAATATCCACAAGTTTGTTGCTTTGATTAAAAAAAAAATACATACTTTCAGCTTTTCTACCCTAGCTACAAAGGGTGAAAACATAAATGTTTTGCTAATTATTATACTTTTTATTTTTTTTCTAACTTGTAAAGGTTTAAGATAAAACTAATTGTTTAGAATATGTAAGTATTCAGGACTAAGAGCCACATCTCGTGTCCTTCATAGCAGCACTTACATATTTGCACATAATAACAACAGATGGTATTACCAAATGCTTGCTACATTAAATGTAAAACTTCCTTTGGGAGAGTAATTGCTTTCTGCAATAAAACAATCACCCAAATTCAATATTAAAGAAACAAAGAAGTCCCTTGGAAGGCAAGACTAATCTTATAAGGAAGAGATAGATACATTTTCACAGGTATGAAGAAATCTAGTCATGTCTTTTAAATGGAAACCCAAAGTGTCTATATTTGTCAGACTGTACTGCAAACTTGCTTTGTATAGACAAAAGACACATTGTAATTTCTACTGAATACTTAAAAATACACTTTCAAAGAAATCATTAATCATAAAAAGATAATACCATTTCAACTTCTAGTATAAAGCTCTTTACCTACTACTTTCTAGATTATTTGTTCCACTCAATGGTGCTCACTGATGCTAGTGAAAGCTTCATTCCCTTCTGCAGAAAACTTAACTGGCAGAGTCATAATGATCCCAGGCAATAACAATCACTTCTAGCCTTTTTCACTTCAGTCCACATGCCTTGACTTCTCTGCTCATTACCAGCCTCAGACATTTTCTATTCCTCCTTAGAGCCAAACATTATAAATTTATTTGCTCTGATTTCCATTTCCCATGATTATTATGCAACCTGAAACTTACCAAACACTTATAGCAATGAATAAAATTTAAGAAATGTTTATTAAGTACCTTATAGCCTCACACAGTATGTATATGCAGAAAATACACTATTGGGGATAATTTATTAAACTGCTTGCAATCTAGGGCATCTGGGTGGCTCAGTCAGTTTAGCATCTGCCTTGGGCTCAGGTCATAATCTCAGTGTCCTGGGATGGAACCTGTCATCGGGCTCCCTGTTCTGTAGGAAGTCTGCTTCTCCCTCTACCCCTCTCTCCACTGTACATACATGCTCTCTCTCTCCCACCATCCCTCATTCTCTCTTTCTCAAATAAATAAACACAATCTTTCAAAGAGATGTGTGCAATCTGATGTTGGAGATATAATCCATTATAAGTTCCTGAAGTAGATTTTAGGCAAACTCATGTGACATTTTAGAGAACAGGAAGGTTATATTTTGTTGGAGAGTCAAGAAACATTTGAGGAGGTCTTGGTGTATAGACAGTTATCTCCAAGGAAGAGACTTTATAGGTCAGGTATAAGGAAGTAACAGCCAGTGATAACAGCACAAGCAAAATGATCCAAATACAAAAATAAAGACACCATTTAATTAACAGTAAAATGGCCAGTTTTGCTCTAGCTTCGTATATGTCAGAGAGCAATAGCAAATATGTTTGAGAAGGTGAACTGAGGCTGTAGTGTTTTATCTGTTAACCTGTGGATTTCATATTGAAGTTAGCTGGCAGTGGTGAGAAATAAAGGTTATTGCTAAGAGTTGTGTTCTTGCAAGATTAAGTCAGCCTCACAGAAGTTTGAACAGAATTGATTGAAGAAATAGTCATTAACATTCCAGAAAGAGTTAATAGGGCCCTCAAATAGGATTGTGGTAGTGGGAATAAAGATACACGAATGGCATCATGAAAGAGCCAATAGGATCTGATAACTAATTGCGAGAGGAGAGAAACTAAGAGTAGATTTAATTACTTCATTATGAAGAGAAGATTGTCTCCCAAATTAGCAATATATGCCATATGAATACAATATATCCTCAACACCAAATACTCAATGTTTCCACTTCTCAATTTAAATAGTATTTAAACCAAGCCTGTACTTCTTTTGTAACTTTAAGGGAAACAATAACACTAAAAAGAAACAGAGGAGAAAAAAAAGTAAGCAACATAAGTAGTTATACTTACAGCAATCTAACAGTCTGTGCAAAACACACAAATCATTCAAAAAAATGGCCAATGATAATATTTATATAGGTCATTTTACACAATTTTTATTAATGTGTGTGTATTGGGCTTAGTGCAGAATGTGACAGAATGTAGTTGATACAAGTGGAGCAGTAATTTAACAAAAGAATATTGGGTAGACCCCAGAATTTTTGGGATACAAAACTGGATTCAGGGGCCACAATCCAACACCATGGCAAAGAACGTCTTCCAACCTTCTAACTAGATCTGGACATGAGATGTCATAGTGTGAACCACCAGCACCACCAACATGTGTCCCTAGATACTGCCAATAGAATTGCTGCTTCTGCTTTCTTTGGAAATCAGATGTAGCTGCCTATGAAACTCGTTTGCAGAAGTTACATCATGCCATGCTCCAGCTGAAAGGGAGCTCTGAGAAGTCAAAACCTGGCATTTTAATGTCTCTACAGAAGTAGGCTCTACCATTTAAAAAGAGGCCTCAGATACTGGTAGACCCAAAAACAATGCTAGATAAAGCACTGTTAAGAGACACATATTCAATGTTTAAAAAGAAGTTTATGAAGTTATGTTATTCTTATTACTGTTCTAAGCAGCAAAATTCACAGCAAATGGTAAATACTTAACCAGTGTATGCATATTTATTAGCTTATTAATATAAAAAATAACCACATGGGAATTTCAGAGACGTTTAGTCAAACAAAAACAAAAACAAAAACATTTTACTTGATATGTTATATACATGTTAGTCTAAGAGTTGCCATGAAAACAAGCCATATGTAATGGATAATGCATTTTAACAGAAATGTTAAATTCAGAAATAGGGTAAGTATCTACTGTAATATTACTTTCAAAACTTGGGTTAAATTGTATGACTTACTGTTTATAAAGAAAAATAATAAGATGGTAAGTCTGGATGACCAAAAAAATGTATAGTTCCTGAAATTATATCCATAAGAGGTACTGGTTATCTGAACCACTTACTAATGCCTGAATTTATGTCCAAAATAGTCTTCTGTGTGAACATAGATACACAGGAAATTATTTGGTTATATTTTAAAAACTACCATTTCTAGTAATAAAGAGAGCATTGATTATCTATGGCATGATCTGACCATGGAGATATACAAACACATCTCCACTGGACACTCCTAAGCAACCACTTATAAGAAGCAAGGATCTGAGTTGTTGTTTTGTATGATACTTTAAATATTTTTGGCAAACAAATACAATGGCTAGTTGCCCCTAATGTCATTAGACAAAATGGGGAGAGAAAAGGATGAGCTCAGAAATTTAAATTCCCAGCTCTAGTTCTACATAAATGACCTGAAAGCTTCTATGTGATCTTTCAGAGTCATAATTCCTCTACCTGAAATGCTGAGATTACTGAAAATTAAATGCAGAATCTTATCCTGTGATTGCCTAAATTGCAATGCAGCTTGAACTTCTGGCCATAATGAGCATCTTCTGTTCAAGGGAGGACACTGATTGGGAAAAAAATGGGATACTGTAAGTTGCAACAGGGATGTGTAGAAAGACTCTGCAAAGCTGGGGACACTGAACCTCTAAATTCTGATGTCTTCTTTGCTGGTGAAAGAGGCCTCCCCACTTCCATGGGGAGTATCCTCCTTACCTGCATATGAAGAAATTAACCCTGAACTGCCTGAGGAAACTCTATCAGCTCACCTCAATCAGTTGCTGTGCAAGATATAATGCAGAGTCTCCTCAGGACCCACTCTCACCATCCTTCTTTGCTTCTAGACCTGTAACTATAAACAAAACTCAGTAGGACCCTAGAGATGAGGTAAAACTGTGACCCATGAGAAGGTATACTATACTTTAAAGGAACTGCCTGAGCTTTCTGATTTATACAAACAGAAATCTGGGGAACACTGTAAGAATAAATGTTAAGAATGTGGGTTAATTATGGAACATAATGTTGTATTAGGCTAACTTGACTGATACAGGCTTACTCAAAAATTCTGAATTTATAGCTCAGGAAGTTTCAAAGGCCTCTGTTTGGTTGGCTGAGACTGCCTTGGTTTAATGCACAGGAAGAAATTCAAAGGCAAAGGGAGACTGGAATGGTAGAGTGAATTTGTCATTTAAGACCCACATGCCCATAATGGGAAGGTCTAGAAAACATACCTTTCACCATGACTATGAAAAATAAATTTGTGAAAGGAGCCTCACCATCCTTTGAAATGACCTCTGATTACTCTTCTCTGTAGGCCAAACCTTACAGTAAGAACTACAATCACTGAATTGGGAAACATAAATGCAATGGAAGAAGTTGGATCCTTTGGTGGCAGAGGCCGAACGGCATCACTCAACTGCAAAGTCAAGGTAGGAGTGGTTAGTATAATGGACAGCAAAGTCAAAGCATCAATAAGAAAAGTCTGACTCACATAATTTTTGACTAGTTGAACATATGTTCCTAGAAGGGAGATAGATAGGAAGCCTACTAAATTCTTATTGATCTGTATAAACAGAAAAATTCTAGGTCAAATGAACAAAAGTCTAGCCTGAATCATTAAAAAAAAATCATAGTTCCTCAATAAATTACCACTCTTTTTTTTTTTAAAGATTTTTATTTATTTATTTGACAGACAGCGATCACAAGTAGGCAGAGAGGCAAGCAGAGAGAGAGGAGGAAGCAGGCTCCCTGGTGAGCAGAGAGTCCAATGTGGGGCTCAATCCCAGGACCCTGGGATCATGACCTGAGCCAAAGGCAGAGGCTTTAAATCACTGAGCCACCCAAGCGCCCCTCAACTCCCACTCTTGAGCCTTTACAGACCCAGAATCTTTAGAATGAAGGGGATGCTAGGTCCCTTAGAGGAAAGACCCTGGCACACTGCCAAAGATTTATATTATTAATATTTCTCCCAGACTTTCTTAAAGTGATCTGTGGACTTTTACCAGGATAAATGTGATATGGGGAATGGAAATTATCAGACTTTTGGGGGACTACTGGACAGTGCTATGAACTGACATTAATACCAAGAGACCAAAACACCACTGTGGTCCATCCATCAGAGTAGGGGCTTATATAGGTCAAGGGATCAATGGAATTTTAGCTAAAGTTTATCTTACAGTGGGCCCAGGAGCACCCCAAACCTATCCTGTGATTATTTCCTCAATTCCAAAATGCATAATTGGAATAAATATATTTAGCAACTGGTGGAATTCCCACTTTAGGTCCCTGACCTCTGAAGCTAGGGCCATTAGTGTAGGAAAGGTAAGCTGGAAGCCACAAGAACTGTCCCCATCTAGGAAAATAGTAAACCAAAAACAATACTGCATTCTTGGAAGAATTGCAGAGATTGCTGACACCATCAAGGACTTGAAAGATACAGGGATGGTGATTACCACAACACTCTCCCTCAATTTTCCCAGTTAGCCTGTGCCGAATACAGATGGATCTTAGAGATGACAATGGATTAAGCTAAGCTTAACCAGGTGATGACTCCAATTGCAGCTACTATACCAGATATGGTTTTAATGCTTCAGAAAAATGATATATCCCCAGTACCTGATATGCAGCTATTGATCTGCTAAATACCTTCTTCTCCATCCTGCAACAAGGTCCACCTTGTTAGCTTTCATCTGGAAAGGCCAGCAGTACATAGTCATAATACAGTTTGGAGGATTCTTGATAAATTTTCTCTTCCACAAAATATTATACTGGCCATTACATTGATGATATTATGCTGACAGGACCTTATAAGCCAAACGTTGCAATTACTCCAGACTTACTGGTAAGGGATTTTGAAGAGTAAAAAATAAATCTGACAAAAGTCCAGGGGCTTTCTACCTCAGTCAAATTTCTAGGGATCCAGTGGTATTGTGGGGAATGTTAAGATATTCCCTTAAAGGTGAAGGGTAAGTTTTGCATCTGGTCCCACATTTTCCTCATTTGCATGTGTTACTCCAGCCCATTCAGTTTGTGACTCAAAAGCTGCTTGTTTTGAGAGGAGTGCAGACAAGAAAAGTCTCTGCAGTGGATCCGGATTACTGTGAATTGTTATTCCACTTGGGCCATATGATCTAGCAGATCCAATGGTGCATGAAGAGTCAGTGACAGATGGGGATGCTGTTTGGAGTCTTCGGCTGGTCCCTTCAGGAAGAACACAGTGCAGGCCCTTAGGATTTTGGAACAAAGTCCAACCATCCTCTGAATCACTACTCCCCTTTTAAGAAACAGCTCTTAGTCTGATACTAGGCCTTCTTAGAGACTGAATGCTTAAACATGAACCACCATGTGACCATGCAGTCTGAGCTGACCATCAGGAAATGGGTGTTATCTGACTTACCACACCATTAAATTGGATGTGTATAGCAACACTCTAACATCAGATCAAAGTGATAACATATATGCCAGGTCTGAGAAGGTCCTGAAGACAAAGTTACATGAAGAGTGGCCCAAATACCCATGGGTCCTGCTCCTGATACACTGCCTTCCCTGTCTTAGGTTGTACCTATGGCCCAGTGAAGAGATCCCTACAATTAGTTGACAGAGGAAGAGAAAACTGGAGCCTGGTTTTCATGATAGGCAGGTACCACTCAAAAGTGGACAGCTATAGCACTACAGACCCTTTCTGGGACACCAATGAAGGGCAATAGAGTAAAGGACACAACCCTGAAGGACAAGGTACTTGACTTTCAGTTAACTTGGAAAGAGAAATGGCTAGCTGTGTGATTCATGGGCTGTGGCTAATCTTTTGACTGAATGGTCAGGGACATGATTAGGAAATTAGTGACAAGAAAATTTAGGGAAAGATATGTGGATATACTTCTCTGAGTGGCTTGATAGAACAGTAGAATTGTCTTTTGGAAACTCAGTTACAGTACCAACTAGATGGTAATACCTTACAGGCTGGGGTAAGCCTTTCTAGAAGAGTATAAATGCTCTGAATCAGCATCCAAAATATGGTGCTGTTTCTCCCACAGCTACAAATGAGCCTAGAATTCAAGGGGTCAAAATGGGAGTGGTACAACTCATTATTACCTTTAGTGGCCTACTAACAAAAATGTTTGTTTTGGGGGTGCGTGGGTGGCTCAGTCAGTTAAGCAGCTGCCTTTGGCTCAGGTCATGATCTTAGGGTCCTGGGCTGGAGTCCCACATCGGGCTCCCTGCTCAGTGGGGAGCTTGTTTCTTCATCTGCCTGTTACTCCCCCTGCTTGTGCTCTTTCTCTTTGTTTTCTGTTCCCACAAATTGATGCTCTACTAGCCTAGAAGTCTTGGTGCCAAAAGGAGGAATTCTTATACCAGGAGTCAAAGCAATGATTTCACTTAACTAGAAGAAAACAGCCCAGCCACTTCAGGCTCCTCATACCTCTCCATCAATAGGCAAAGTAGGGAGTTACTATTCTGGCTGGGGTGATTGATACTGACTACAAAGGGAAAACTTAACTACTACTACACAATGGAAGTAAGAAAGAATAAGCTTGGGATACAGGAGATCCCTTAGGGATTCCTTCACGTTGCCATGCCCTGGGATTAAAGTCAATGGAAAACTACAACAATCCCACCCAGACAGGACTACTGATGGCCCAGACTCCACGAATGAAGGCTTGGGTCATCCCACCAGGTAAAGGACACAAATCAGTAGAGATTCTTGCTGAAACAAAAGGAATATAGAGAAGGTAGTATAAGAAAGTAGTTATAAATACTAGCTATGACCATAGGGAAAGTTGCAGAAATAAGGACTATAATTATCGTGAGTGTTTCCTCATTATTTGTAATGAATATGTGTCTCTGTATAGCAAATATCTTTGTTTTCTTATATCTTTTATTCTATTATCATGTAACATAAAATATATTGACTTTACACAGTAGTATTTAAGTTATTCAATATAAAGAAGAATACTTTATATTCAAGGACTTTACTTCCTCTTCTGGGAAAGGGGTTAATATGATTTGGGATTCATGCCAAGTGTTAGATGAAATTATGACCTCATTATAGTCTGTATTTTCAGATTAAGTGTAGTTTAATAAAATGTGTATGGGCCCCAAGTTAATAAGGGGTAGGCCTGTGATGGTTACGTTTCAATTTGCTTAGGTTCTGAGGTGCTAAGTCATTTGGTCAAACATTATTCTGGGTTTGTCTGGGAGGGTGTTTCTGGATGAGTTAAGATTTGAATAAGTAGAATGAGTAAAGAACATTGCCCTCCCTAATATGGGTCAACCAATTAAATATATGAACAGAACAAAAAGGCTGAGTTAGATGGAACTCCTCTTCCCTGGCTGCTTGAACTGGGGCACTGGGTCTTTTCCAGCCTTCTGACTCAGACTAAACATTGGTTCTTCTTGGGTCTTGAGCCTATTGTCTTTTGGATTGGAACTTAAACCATTATCACTCAAGGTTCAAGCCTTTGAACTCAAACACCATACCATTGGCTCTCATGTGTCTCCAGCTTGCCAACTGCAGATTTTCAAACTTTTTGGCCTCCGTAAACACATGAGCTAATTCCTTATAGTAAATATATAATTCTTAAAATAGATATTATCTGCAAGCAATTAAAATTCATAATTTCTCAACATTTGGAAACTTGAGTAATAATATACATTATTTTATACAGACTAATGTTCACTATAATAAGCCAGTGTTTCCTATCTTCATGGTGGAATGTTTGTGATAATATAAAGTTACACTGACTAAGATCGTAGGACTTGATGAACACTCTAGAACTTAATCTTTTCTCTATAAATTGTATGATGACATCATGGATGCTGATACATTCAGTCTGTTGCAACAGAAATACGTTTTTTTTTCCTACTTCAAAAATAAACTCTATTCTTCCTCAGAGGGAAACAGTCTTAAGCAAGTATAGTAATAAATCTCTAAGTTGTGCTAAACATTAAGCACACAGTTGCTAATTTCATTACTAATTTTTTCACTTAAGTTCTTCATCTTTAACAAAAGGAAAAACAAACTGAAGGTTTTGGAGGGGAGGGAGGTAGGGGGTTGGATGAGCCTGGTGGTGGGTATTAAGGAGGCGCGTATTGCATGGAGCACTGGGTGTGGTGCATAAACAATGAATTCTGGAACACTGAAAAAAAATTAAATTAAAAAAATACATTTCAAATGTATGTGAAAATAGGGCTGTATTTTAAAACACTGAAATACCCAAATGGAAATGGTCCTGCTTAATCCCTTCCTCTAATAAGAAAGCATTTAAATTGACATTAAAAACAGATAAGAGTAAAACATCATGCTCCTAAATTGTAAGAAGTGCAGATGACCTTTTCCCTATCACATAACTTAAAACATAAATAAAGCATTTATGTTAAAGCCCTTCCAACTAAAAATTATATGAAAGCAGATTTGTCTATATATATGTAAATCTGCCTGCATATAAATGTATATGTGTAGTTTTAGCTATGACATACATTTGCTAATAAATAAGTTTATTAACATTTCATTTCATTTTACCTCTGATATTCAGTTCTAACATTTTTGATCTCACATTAATCAAGGTTGTTTTAAGATCAGAAATTCTGTTATCAAAGTAAATCATGACAGGTAATACATGATATGTTTATATTCATCTGCTTAATTAACATTAGTTTTACTAAATTGCGTTTTTGGGAAATTTTCATTACGTATATTTATTTGTATCAAAAATGTTAAGAATCACTTTCTAATATTGAATCTACTTCAGCTGTGACCATTTATCCTGCAAGTTCCCTTTTTTTATAGCATTGTGGTAAGATTTTTTATAAACTCATGCTGGATTAAAGGTTGTTTAGTCACTCCAGTCTTTTTAGTCACTCCAGTCACTCCAGTAATATTCTTTTGACTTTGATCAATATTGTTTATCTTATCCTCCTAGTTGATTCTCCTATTCCCATTTAAGAACTAATAAAATAACTTCACATTTGTATTATGGTATGTGGTTGGCAGAAAGTGGCATCCCAAAAATGTCGATGCCCTAACCCTCAGAATCTATGAATATGTTATACATGGCATAAAGAACTTTACAGATATAATTGCAGATCTAATTAAATCTACAGATCTTAAAATAAGGAGTTGGTCTGGATTATTCTTCCAAGTGGACCTAATCTAATCACATGAGCCCTTTAAAGTAGAGGACTTTCTCTCACTGGAAGCAGAAGAGATAGAGTGGAACAGGAATAGGAAAATGGCACCATAAGGGGCAGTCAGAGAGCTTTCAAGCATAAGAAGGATTTGACATGTTATACCTGGCTTTAAGATGCAGGCTCCTATATGCAAGCACTCAAGCCTGACAGGAACTAAAGGCAGTCCCAACTTTGTAGACAGGTTAATCAAATATCAGTCCTACAACTACAAGGAACTGGATTCTGCCCTCAATCTGAATGAGCAAGTATTCCAGCTCCTCCCAGAGCTTTTCAATAAGACCCAAGCCAGCCAACACCCTGGTTTCAACTTTATACAACACAGAGCCAAGAAACCAGTTCAATCAACCTGGACTTCTGATGTGAAAGGACCATGGGATTAAGAATTTGTGTTCCTTAAAGCTTCTAAGTTTGTGAATATTTTTTATGGGAGCAGTATTACAGTATTTTTGTATTGAGCAATTTTCATATTTATTATGAAGTTTATTTCTAATTCTATGCTGCTTATTCAATGAGCAAGATTGGTCTCAGAAAAACTGAATGAATTCTGGAAGATTCTGTTAGGCATACTGCCAAGGGACAGAGCCCACTCAGGCCAGTTAGGTTTGGGTTTAAGTTCCTCACTCTAACAAAAAAGAGAAACTGACAGTATTGTAAATTTAATGCAACATTAGAAGTTCGAATTTTCTTTCTTAATACTATATTTTTTGACCCCTTAAAAGGAATCTTTGCTTAGGGCGCCTGGGTGGCTCAGTGGTTTAGGCCTCTGCCTTCAGCTCAGGTCATGATCTCAGGGTCCTGGGATCGAGTCCGACATTGGGCTCTCTGCTCAGCAGGGAGCCTGCTCCCCGCCCCCATCTCTCTCTGCCTGCCTCTCTGCCTACTTGTGGTCTCTCTCTCTGTCAAAAAAATAAATAAAATCTTTAAAAAAAAGAAGAGAATCTTTGCTTAATGTTTATGTATTTTTATTTTAAGATAAGAAAAGAATCTTCTAATTTCCCTCTGCTATTTAGAAAAGTTAATCATAATATTAAAAACTCAAAGTATTGAAATTCCCGAGAAAACCTATAGAACAGTGCAATGCAGTAGAACCTCTATTTCAATTACATCTTATATAGAACTAGGTTGATTTCCTTATAGAGTCATCTATTTTACATATTCAAAGGTGGTTTAATAATGTGAATGAATTATATTTTAGTTCAATTGCCTAAACTAATTCAGATGGCTATGGCATCATTCATCCCACATGATGTAAGGATTGTCTCTTGAACTTCCAATCTAGAGGTACCCAATAAAGATTGTTTGTGAGGGTGTGTTTTATTTATTTTCATCCTTTCTCTTTTCTTTTTGATAAGTCTGGTTAGAGGTTAATTATTTTATTAATTCTCTCAAAGAACCAGCTCCTGTTTTCATTGTTCTGTTCTACCGTGTTTGTTTTGTTTTTATATCATTTATTTCTGCTTTCACAGATAAGACAGAAGAAATAATAGCCAACATCATAAAAATAAATTCAAAATGGATGAAAGACCAAAATGTAAGAAGAAACCATCAAAATCCTAGAGAACACAGGCAGCAAGTTCTATGACATCAGCTGTGGCAACTTCTTCCTAGACATGTCTCTGGCAGCAAAGCAAAAATGAACTATGGGGACTTTATCAAGATAAAAACCTTCTGCATAGCAAAGGAAACAATCAACAAAACTAAAAGGCAACCTTCAGAATGGGAAATGATATTTGCAAATGACATATCTGAGATAAAGTGTTACTACTCAAAATCTATAAAGAGCTTATCAAACCCTACACCCAAAAGGCAATAAATTTAAGTAATGGGCAAAAGACATGAACAGACATTTCTCCTAAGAAGATACACAGATTGCTAAAGACACATGAAAAGATGCTCAACATCACTCATCATCAGAGAAATACAAATCAATACAAATCAGATATCACTTCACACCTGTCAGGATGGCTTAAATTAAGAGGAAACAACAGATTGGTAAGGATGTGGAGAAAAGGGAAAACTTTTACATTGGTTATAGGAATGCAAACTGGCACAGCCATACTGGAAAAATAGCATAGAGGTCCTCAAAAAGTTAAAAATAGGGATGCCTGGGTGGCTCAGTTGGTTAAGCAGCTGCCTTTGGCTCAGGTCATGATCCCAGTGTCCTGGAATCGAGTCCCACATCAGGCTCCTTGCTCAGCAGGGAGCCTGCTTCTCCCTCTGCCTCTGTCTGCCTGTGCTCGCTGTCTCACTCGCTCTCTCTGACAAATAAATAAATTTTTAAAAAAAGTTAAAAATAGAACTACCCTACACCTCAGCAAATGCACTACGAACTACTTACCCAAAGGATAAAAAAATACTAATTGGAAGGGTGTGTGTGGGATACACACACCTGATGTTCATAGCAGCATTATCAACAGTAGCCAAATTATGGAAAGAATTCAAATGTCCATCAACTGATGAATTGATAAAGAAGAAGTGGGTGCACCAACTTGCATTCCCACCAACAGTGTATAAGGGCTCACCTTTCTCCACATCCTCTCCAACACTTGTTGGTTACTGTCTAGTTAATTTGGGCCATTCTAACTGGTGTAAGGTGGTATCTCAATGTGGTTTTGATTTGAATCTCCCTGCTGGCTAATGATGATGAACATTTTTTCATGTGCCTGTTAGCCATTTGTATGTCTTCATTGGAGAAGTGTCTGTTCATGTCTTCTGCCCATTTTTTGACATGATTATCTGTTTTGTGTGTGTTGTGTTTGAGGAGTTCTTTATAGATCTTGGATATCAGCCCTTTGTAGTGTCATTTGCAATCTTCTCCCATTCCATGGGTTGCCTCCTTGTTTTGTTGACTGTTTCCTTTGCTTCTGCTTGTGCAGAAGGTTTTAATCTTGATGACGTCCCAAAAGTTCATTTTCACTTTTGTTTCCTTTGTCTTTGGGGACATGTCTTAAAAGAAGTTGCTGTGGCTGATGTCGAAGAGGTTATTGCCTATGTTCTCCTTTAGGATTTTGATAGATTTCTGCTTTGCACTGAGGTCTTTTATCCATTTCGAGTTTATCTTTCTGTATGGTGTAAGAGAATGATGGAGTTTCATTCTTCTATACATATCTGTCCAATCTTCCCAGCACGATTTATTGAAGAGATTGTCTTTTTTCCATTGTATATTTTTTCCTGCTTTGATGAAGATTAGTTGAGCATATTGTTGAGGGTCCATATCTGAGCTCTCTACTCTGTTCCACTGGTCTATGTGTCTGTTTTAGTGCCAGTACCATGCTATCTTGGTGATCACATCTTTGTAATAAAGCTTGAAATCAGGCAATGTGTGAAACAGTGTGGAGATTCCTTAAGAAATTAAAAATTGAGCTACCCTATGACCCTGTAATTGCACTACTGGATATTAACCCCAACGATACAGATGTAGTGAAAAGAAGGGCCATCTATACCCCAATTTTCATAGCAGCAATGGCCACAGTCACCAGACTTGGAAAGAACCAAGATACCCTTCAACAGATGAATGGATAAAGAAGATATGGCCTATATATACAATGGATCCATCAGAAAAGATGAATACCCAACTTTTGTATCAACATGGATGGGACTGGAATAGAGTATGCTGAGTGAAATAAGTCAAGCAGAGAGAGTCAATTATCATATGGTTTCACTTACTTGTGGAGCATAAGGAATAACATGGAGGGTATTGGGAGATGGAGAGAAGTGAGTTGGGGGAAATCAGAGGGGGAGACAAGCCATGAGAGACTGTGGAGTCTGAGAAACAAACTGAGGGTTTTGGAGGAGAGGAAGGTGAGGGGTTGGGTGAGCCCAGTGGTGGGTATTAAGGAGGGCATGTGTTGCTTGGAGCACTGGGTGTGGTGCATAAACAATAAATTTTGGATCACTAAAAAAATTAAATTAAATTAAATTTAAAAAAAGAAAATGCTAATAGAAAAGCATGGACAAAGAAGATATTTGACTTCTTTGTGTTCTATGGCACTGATAAGTTTATAAATCAATAAATTAATTCAAATAGTCATGTTGTAATTCACTTCTGAAATACTACTTGCTTTCCATGTGTCATATATTATCTTAAGAATTAAAAATTCAAAACTGAACTACATTAAAAAACAGTGGTGTGTGTGTGTGTGTGTACACGTACATACATACAGTGGAATATTAGCCATAAAAAAGAATGAAATCTTGCCATTTGCACAATGACATGGATGGAGCTAGAGTATTACGCTAAGTAGGATGACTCAGTCAAAGAAAGACAAATACCATACGATTTCACTGATAATGTGGAATTTAAGAAATAAATGAACCAAGGGGGAAAAAGGCAGGGGGGCAAACTAAGAAACAGACTCTTAACTATAGACAACAAACTAATGGTTACCAAAACGGAGGGGATGGGGGGTTGGGTTAAATAGGTGATGGGGATTAAGGAGGGTACTTGTTGTGATGAGCACTGGGTGATGTATGGAAGTGTTGAATCACTATATTGCACACCTGAAACTAATATTATACTATATGGTAACTAATTGGAATTTAAATAAAAACTTTAAAAATTGGTAAAGAGTTGGAGCTGTTGCAGTAGTGAATTTTATCAATAAAAACTCTGCTAATACAAACTATTATTTTCCTTCTCTAATTTAAAAAACCTTGTGATAAACAACCTTAAACAATCTGTTAATATCTCTCTTCTCTACTTCTCTTGTCAAAGATTATACTTAATGAAACACAGCCCTTTCAAAGAAGCACACTCCCCAAATAAAGCTGGATTCTTGATATCTTATTTCTCAATATTTATGGCCATTAATTTTCAAAGGTTACTTATGTCCTCAGGCAAGCTACTTAATGTCTCTAGATTATAATTTCTCTTTCCACATTACATATGGAAATAATAACAGAATCTACCTCTTAAAGATACTGAAAGCATTTAATAATGTTTGGCACACAATGGGCAATAAGTTCTTTTTATTATTAATAAACATACTAAATATTGTTATATGTTATTAAAATTAATGTAAATTAATAATAATATAAATTATAGAATATTTTCAATATGAATCATAGTAATTTTAATAATGAGATCACAGAGTTATGTTTATCATATTGATTAAAATGGAAATAAATTATTTCACTTTTTGGCATGGAACTTCTCATGCAATGATTGGCTAGATTTATCTTTCAGTTTATTTATTACTTGTGACGAGCTCTGAAGCTTCTCAGTAAGGCACAAAATCTAATTATAATCTTTATCTAGTTCTTAAAAATGATGTAAATAAGGCACAGACAGTACTAAACTCAGAAGAGCAGACTGCTTTGTGTTGCTTGTGCTCCAATGGCCAAGTCTAAAGGAAGAAAATATATCTATAAGTTGCATTTGTTTGGCAGATGATGGCAGTTAAAGGAAATTCTGGGGGGCGCCTGGGTCACTCAGTGAGTTAATGCTCTGCCTTCAGCTCAGGTTATGGGGTTAAGACCCGCATTGGGCTCTCTGCTCAGCAGGGAGCCTGCTTCCCCCCCACCCCCCTCTCTGCCTGCTGTTCTACTTGTGATCTCTCTCTCTCTCTCTGTCAAATAAATAAATAAATAAATAAATACATTTATTTTTGGCTTGGCTTGTGGGGCTTTGGGTTTTTCTCATATCTGTATTTAGTCTCTTATTCCAATTTTATTGAGCACCTACTAAGTAGGAAGCAATGTAAGGCATAAAAGATACACAGGATATTTGATGTTTCCTCAAGGGGACATGATCCGGTATAAGAAAAAAGCAATGGATTTAATGATCACAATATAAATGAGTGACATATAAAAGGAGACAAAAGCAAAAATCACTTAAAGTTAAAAGGGAAACATTAAAAAAATTGTTATTAAAAGGAGATGTAGAGGGGCACCTGGGTGGCTCAGTGGGTTAAAGCTTCTGCCTTCGGCTCGGGTCATGATCCCAGGGTCCTGGGATCGAGCCCCACATCGGGCTCTCTGCTCTGCAGTGAGTCTGCTTCCTCCTCTCTCTCTCTCTCTCTATCTGCCTCTCTGCCTACTGTGATCTCTGTCTGTCAAATAAATAAATAAATAAATAAATAAAGGAGATGTAGACCATAGACTGGTTTTTAATAAATGCAGATCCAGAAGAATAGTACTTAAGATACAGAAATGGACAAAAACATAGGGTTGGAAGTTAGGGGATCTATTTTGGGATTCAATCCAGGTTGCCGGAACATAGGTTCGTTGACAAGAAAAGCATAAAATAAGACAAGGAAGGCTGTACTGGAGAGTTCCAGCTTAATGCACTGCAATTACCCTCAAGCTTATGGGGACCAGTTGCGTAACTAACTTGCTCATAATTTATCTTGGGTGCCTAAAATGTGAGTCATAAATGCTTTAAGATTTTTTATCAATGAATTAGTGAATTAATTAAAGTTTATACTTTAATCAATAAGCAATGGGTAGCCGTGAGATCTGAGTCAAAAAGTGGACATTAGAAACAATGATCAGTGTTATACTATGATGAATTAAAGAGGTCAGAAATTAAGACCAAAAGGAAACACTTTTTATGACTAAGGAAAGGATTTCAGTGTCAGGAACTGTGACAAGGCTGACATTTATCCTACTTGCAAGTTTACATATTTTTCTGTCACAGTTTTATGAACATTGGCAAAAGACAAGAGAATCCTGGATCAGAGACAAAGGACTTTATTGCTAACAGCTACAGAGGTAATCCAATACCAGTATTTGTGTTGTTTTGTTAAGCCCTAATTCCCACAGAAATAGGCGGTATATACATACTCAGTGGGCTGCATTATAGGAGAGGAAACTAAATCTTTTATATAAAGCAGTAAGGCTGACAAATTTTGTTTCAGAGTTAGATGAACTTTATTATACTGGAAAGTAAACAAAGCTACTCTTTGCTCTAGAGAGACACACTCTTTTTCATCCAAGGCTGTTAACTATACAAATGTCCTTGAAAAGGTAGTCCAAAACAAAGACAACTTAAAAGATGTACAGAAACATGAAAGACCCACAGAGAATTGCCTCTCAGTAGAGAAGGCTTGATTTAGGACATGGTAGTGAAAATTACATTCAAATAATCACCATATTCATGAAGGCTTCTGTCCTTTTATTTAGCCTGCAGATCAAATTTATAACTAGAGAAAGAGACTGCTTCTTGTCATATTGCTTTTTTTTTAAAGACTAGTAGAAAAGATAATTGCTTTATTGCTTCTATGCCAAAGTTCATCATAACTCAGGACGGAAATGTTGCCTTCTTATAAGAATAAATTATAAGTCAGAATTAAACACTTCTAAACTTTGAAGTTGGAAGTTAAATTCACAGAATTTGGTAAGGTTATTCAAAACCTTTCTAAGGAGAGTTTCTATATAATCTTTGACACACTCTGATATATATATATATATATGTATATATATATACATATATATGAATTATAATTAAAAACACTTATGTAGTAAAAAAAGGATGAATAAATTCTGTTATCAGATAAACTAAGAAATCAAAGCCAATATTCCTTATTTTGAACTGAGAATACAGTAGCAATTTTTAAAAAGTAAGACAGAAGTTACATGAACATACACCTATTAAGTCCTGTGGCAACGAATTTAGCCTTAGACAAAATGAGATCTGGCCCTTGCACCTTTAAGTCTTTATAATGCCCTTTTTTGACAGGAGTATTTTTATGTGGGGGCCTTGGGCCAGCCAGACAGTTACACTGTGATTTAGGGTGGGCTTTGGGTCACAAGGTATTAGCTGAGATTCAGAGGGAGTGAAGACTGAAATCAGTCACACTGAAAACCAATCATGCCTATGTGATAGAGCTCCATTTAAAACTCTAGACATCAAAATTGGGTGAGCATCCTTTATTGGCAATACCCTACGTGTGCTGTAACCCAGTGATACTGGGAAAGTAATGATGTCTTGACTCTTTGAAGACAGGACAGGTGGAATCTCCATGTTTGGAACTTTTCTGGATTCTATTATGCCCTTTTTCTCTTGTCTTATTTTAATCTGGATCCTTTAGGTGTAATAAACTCTGACCATGAGTATAGCAGCTTTCAGTGATTTCTGTGAATCTCTCTAGTGATTTTTAAGGTGATGGTGGTTTGGGGAACCTTTGAACTTAAAAGGGCAGTCTTGTGTAGACTGTGTTGTCTCTAACTTTGCATAGCTCTCAACTCTAAAAAATTTATATTCAGTAGATAATATTTCAACTTTTTGTGGAACATATTTTACATTTTTGCAATTTCAACATTTTTGATTTACATATTTTAATATGTAAAGGACAACATTCCATTTTGCTTTTTACAATATGCATTTAAATATATATGTGAATGTATATATGTAATTTCATGAAATTCTAGAATCTGTTTTATAAATACATTTTTAAACTTTCCCAAAAAATTAACAAGATTGACTACATTTCAGTTGAAAGAAAGTATATTAATCTTTCTATCAAAGATAAATATATATCATCCTTATGGACCAAATACTTTAGAAATTAATCATATTTTATCAAAAATATGTCTTTAAAATGATAAATTTGATCGCTTTATATAATTTTACTTAAAAAGATAAATTTGATCATTTTATAATCCATCAGAGGCTAATTCTATTTCTCAAGATTTATTATAAGCTTAAAGAACTTCACATTTTAAAATCTTTTCATAGACAATTCTTGAATTTCCTAATTAGAAATATTATTAGCTATTGCATGGCCCTAAGGATCCTCATTAATGGAAATGTAATGCCTTGCTGGTTAACAAAGAGTTGGAAATGCCTTTCTACGGAAAAATAAGAAGGTCAAATCCACCACACTAATTTCATCATTTCTTTCTTTCTTTTTTTTTTTTTTTT
>PISX010020676.1:0-35273 GCA_004024625.1 Mellivora capensis | reverse complement strand
CTAAGGAAATGTTGAAAAACAAAAATAAAACTGGTGGCATCACGTTACCTGATTTCAAGCTTTACTACAAAGCTGTGATCACCAAGACAGCATGGTACTGGCATCAAAACAGACACATAGACCAATGGAACAGAGTAGAGAGCCCAGATATGGACCCTCAACTCTATGGTCAAATAATCTTCGACAAAGCAGGAAAAAAATATACAGTGGAAAAAAGACAGTCTCTTCAATAAATGGTGCTGGGAAAATTAGACAGCTATATGTAGAAGAATGAAACTCGACCATTCTCTTACACCGTACACAAAGATAAACTCGAAATGGGTGAAGGACCTCAACATGAACAGGAATCCATCAGAATCCTAGAGGAGAACATAGGCAGTAACCTCTTTGATATCAGCCACAGAAACTTCTTTCAAGATATGTCACCAAAGGCAAAGGAAACAAAAGTGAAAATGAACTTTTGGGACTTCATCAAGATCAAAAGCTTCTGCACAGCAAAGGAAACAATCAACAAGACAAAGAGGCAACCCACGGAATGGGAGAAGATATTTGCAAATGACAGTACAGACAAAAGGTTGATATCCAGGATCTATAAAGAACTTCTCAAACTCAACACACACAAAACAGATAATCATATAAAAAATGGGCAGAAGATATGAACAGACACGTCTCCAACGAAGACATACAAATGGCTATCAGACACATGAAAAAATGTTCATCATCACTAGCCATCAGGGAGATTCAAATTAAAACCACATTGAGATACCACCTTCCACCAGTTAGAATGGCCAAAATTAGCAAGACAGGAAACAACATGTGTTGGAGAGGATGTGGAGAAAGGGGACCCTCTTAGACTGTTGGTGGGAATGCAAGTTGGTGCAGCCACTTTGGAGAATAGTGTGGAGATTCCTTAAGAAATTAAAAATAGAGCTTTCCTATGACCCTGCAATTGCGCTACTGGGTATTTACCCCAAAGATACAGATGTTGTGAAAAGAAGGGCTATCTGTACCTCAATGTTTATAGCAGCAATGGCCACAATTGCCAAACTGTGGAAAGAACCAAGATGCCCTTCAACGGATGGATGGATAGGGAAGATGTGGTTCATATATACTATGGAGTATTATGCCTCCGTCAGAAAGGATGAATACCCAACTTTTGTAGCAACATGGACGGGACTGCAAGAGATCATGCTGAGTGAAGTAAGTCAAGCAGAGAGAGTCAATTATCAAATGGTTTCACTTATTTGTGGATCATAACAGATAACACGGAGGACATGGGGAGATGGAGAGGAGAAGGGAGTTGAGGGAAATTGGAGGGGGAGATGAACCATGAGAGACTATGTACTCTGAAAAACAACCTGAGTGTTTTGAAGGGGCGAGGGGTGAGAGGTTGGGGGAGCCAGGTGGTTGGTATTATGGAGGGCACACATTGCATGGAGCACTGGGTGTGGTGCAAAAACGATGAATTCTGTTATGCTGAAAAGAAATAAAAAAAATAAAAATAAAAATACCCAACTCAAAGTGGCCTCATTGCTTCTAGAGATGGAGGAGGATGTGGCCCTCTTACCCCTAAGCCAGCAAAAAACTCGTTGATTCTTATAATGAGGATGTTTTCAGATTTCCCTCAGTGAGAGATTACTTTCCAAGGTAATGTTTGTTTGGGGTGAAGAGAACAGAAGGAAGGATGCAGAAATACAATGATCAGTTTGATTTCTTCCCCAATCCCGCTCCTGTTTTCCTGGGCTCATCAGTGGCTGGTCTAGCATCTCGGGCGCAGGGTTTAGAGATTTCTATAGTTTTAAATAAGGAATATTTGAAGAAATGTGTTTAAACTATCTCTTCATTTGAGCTCCAAAGTCTCTGGTATGAATTTTTATACAGAAAAGTAAAATGGATGCTGTCGGTCTCATTTGGAAAGGAAGGGGGCTCCTCTGAACCTGTGCAATGGCTTCTGGTGACTTAACACAGGAGGCCTTCTGTCAGCCCTATGAAATGAGATTAAATGACATTGATCTAAGAACAGTGGTTGGCGGAGATAAATATTTCATGCATGAGTGGGCAGAGCAATACAGCTGTAAATTTTCCATCTTTGCTGAGTTGCTGTAACAAGTGTATGACATCTGTATTATTTTCTGAACTCTAATCTCATAATATTTTGATCCTTAGATAAATGTCATTGAATCATTGCATAGTTAACCTTATGAGTTTTTTGAAGCTAACAGGCCAAAGTAATGTGAATTGATGGGCGGCATTAGCTAAGGTCAAACAGTCATTACTGTTAGGTGACATGTGGCCATATTAATGTTCAGCAAGAGGAGGAGATGTCATATGTATTTATACGTGTGTGTGTGTTTATGTTTATTAAATTATTAAATTTAATACATTTTAGCACAATAAAATTTAGCTAAATAAATAGATGTTAAATTATATTAATTTATTTTTAATATTATTTTAATTTAATTATATTAAATTAAATATATACTTATTTATTTTTTTTTAGAAGGAATAGAGACAGGGTGGGATTATCTTTCCAATTCCACAAGGAACAACAATTGGAAAGCCTCATCACCTCTTCATGCTCCAGTTTTTATTTTTTATTATGGGCTTGTTGGTTGGTTTGTTTCTTTATTGACAGGATCAATACAGTTCTCTTCCAGTGCAGAGGGAGCGAGTGCCTGGTGTGTGGAGGGACAGTCATCTCACCTCTGAGGGGCTTTCATGGGGGTGCTCTGTGGCTTTGTCCTTTGCACTGAATTCCCTAAAGTTTTGTGTTATTGACTTGAAATCAGAAAACCAAATACAGGGGTGCCTGGGTAGCTCAGTCTGCTAAGTGCCCAGCTCTTGATTTTTTTTTTTTAAGATTTTATTTATTTATTTGACAGACAGAGATCACAAGTAGGCAGAGAGTCAGGCAGAGAGGGGGTGGAAGCAGGCTCTCCACTGAGCAGAGAGCCCAACTCAGGGCTCGATCTCAGGACCCCGGGATCACGACCGGAGCTGAAGGCAGAGGCTTTAGCCCACTGAACCACCCAGGTGCCCCCTAGCTCTTGATTTTGCTCAGGCCATGATCTCAGGGTTGTGAGATCAAATCCCAGTTTGGGCTCCATGTTCACTGTGGAGTCAGCTGACATTCTTCTTCTCCTTCTGCTCACACCCCGTTTGCTCTCATCCGCTCTCTTTCCCAATAAATAAATAAAATCTTTAAAAAAGAAACAAATATAGGAGGGAAGAACAAATAACATATTGAAGCATAGAATTAAAATTCAAAACCATTTGTGCAGATTGTGAATCTTGAGCCTAAACCCATGAGCAAAGATGAGACTAGGACTAAGAGAATAACTAAAACCCAAAGAATTAGCATAAATTCAGGATTGGTGATACTTGGTCTAAGAGCAATTTAGGTGGTGCATACTTCAGTGTTTTAGGGACCCCTAAACCCAGTGTAGTTCAGTATTCTGTCAAGAAATTAAATGCAACCTCAGGTTATTTTCATAGAACGTGTATTTTTGTTCATGCCATGTATATTGGAAGGATTGTACTCTCCAGTGGCTGGACCATTGCCAAACTACTACATCTCTAAACATGCCCCTTGAATGGTAATAATGAAGATTTAAAGTGATGCCCCCTGAGTTTCCTTAGGCTGATCCTTTGAAGGGTTCTCTACAGAGTATAAATGTGATCACAAAAATCACTTAATTTCAGAGGTTTATAGGCACAAATTGAGAACCCTTAAAGGTAGAAATGACCAGTAGGAGGGCATTGGGAAGATGGGAGTGGTGGGGGTAGTACCATGTGAGAACCAGCTGATGGAATTGTGGATGTTCAACTTGGAAAAGAAAGTTCCCAGGGAGACATGAAGCAGTCATTCCCAGAGAGGCTGGAGGACTGGGTTTCTTAGTCCCCTTTGCAGTGTGCAGCCCGTGAACCAGGAGAAAAGGGAGGCTGCCATTACCAGTCTGGGACCTTCCTGTGCCAGCATTTCTGCTGTGGTTATCAGACAGTACGTTCTTGATAGTGTGCCTGAAAGATGCGGACCCTTCCATCCATCCTTGTCTCTGAGTGACCATGTGACACACACTCCCCTGCTGACCTGTGTTACCACAAGCATCATCTGGGGGTGGGCTGGGAGGGTCTGGAACTCCTGTATTGTTTGTCTCAGAGTGGAAATTGTGTGCCCAGAATGAACACACAGTACCCATCTGGGAAACTGCAATTTACATTTCTCTCTATCCTTTTGTTGGAATATAAAAACAAGGCACATAATTTCTAAAAAAGTGGGGTGGGGGAGCTTTAAACAAAGGTTTTCTCCCAGTTTTTGCAAATATGTATATTTTCTGTGAAGATATACATGAGTTTTTGTATCTAATTTGTTATTTATTTGCTTTGTATAAAATAATAATCATTGTTTTCTATAAGGAGGAAAATTGTTTGCTACAGATGATCTCATCTCCAAGAATGGGTTTCAAGGCCCTTCTAAGCATTAGAGGTATTCAATGATCAGATGAGCTGAGACCTTCCTGTGGACCAGAAGTATTCCAGCAGAGATTGCATAGAAAGGACTCAGGGAGTAGATGAGTCTTCAAGCTCATCCTTGCACTAAGCATCTATAGTAGTGTTCAGATTCCCCACCCCCTTATATTTTTCAGGAATCTTTTTTCTCCATAAACATTGTGAATACCATCACAGAAGGTTGTTTTTTTTTTTTTTTTTTGAAGATTTTATTTATTTATTATTTGAGAGAGAGAATAAGAGAAAGAGAGAACATGAGAGAGGAGGAGGGTCAGAGGGAGAAGCAGACTCCCTGCAGAGCAGGAAGCCTGATGCAGGACTCCAACCTGGGACTCCAGGATCATGACCTGAGCTGAAGGCAGTTGCTTAACCAACTGAGCCACCCAGGTGCGCCCCCTCCCCGCATCACAGAAGTTTTGTATAAAGCACACACATAAATGTTTACAGTGAATTCTAGAACATTGTATGAAACATGGTGACTTTGTAACACTTTCTTTTTGTGCACAAGTCCAAACTTCAGAAGAAACAGATATACTCATGGCTTGGTATATGAGAGATATACAGATAGTGGGCATATTTATGAAAATGCTAGAGAGTGCATGATTGGCAGATGTTGTTAAGGGATGGTGTAAGGGCCTATTCAGCCAGAGCAGCCCCACACCAGTTGAACTGCCATTTTGTTGTAAAACTTAAATTGACTCTGCCCTCCCCCCCAGGGGAACTTACTTAAAAAAACAAATCCTGGAAACCAGTCCCAGGTAACAAAGTCCAAGTAAAAAGGGTGGGTCAGGTCAGGAAGAGACATTCAATCAGTGGGGGCACATACTGTCTCCTAGTTACCAAGGAGCAGGGGACCCGCCCTTTGGGCACCTTTTGGGCACCAATTCTGACCAAGGTGATAGGCTGTTTCAAATGTCTACTAGGATAAATTGTAATTCAATTGGTCACCTAGCATGACTGTGCAGTTTCTTTATGTGTTACAATTTCATTGGCCACCTGTGTGTGGCCAGGCCCAACCACATGGCCTTTGCTCTATAAAAGCTAGTCTGTCAAACAGAGAGGGGTCATCCTCTCTGTAAGGGGCGGCCCTGGCCATTCTGTTTGGCTGTAGGTTTGATTCTTGATGCTTGATGCAAAATAAAGCTTTGCTTGACCTTTGCTTTGTATCAGTCTCGCTCCTTTAATCACGGACCCATTATTGGGGGACCCATTATTGGGGGACCCATCAATGGGACTCAGTACCAAATCTAGCATCAAGCAGCATCTTTTATCTTTTATGTCTAGGCCACTAGACCATGTTTCTTAACATTCAAGGGACTGAGTCTTTGTGAATCACCTGATTTAAGATCACGTCTTCCTCGTTTCCTCCCCAACATAAGACTGATCACACCCTCCCTTGCATGACCCTCATGTGGCATGTTTTATTTGAGTCTTAAAATGAAGGCAAAGGAATATTCGAAAGAAAATAAATCTGGCACTACTAGATGTTGGGCATTTTCACTTAAATGACAAGTAAAGAAAATGAGAATCATTGCTTCACAAATTGGGTCATGGCTGTTTGTTAGAGTAGCAAACAGCTTTTGTGATGCTGTGGTGATTCCTTTGCCTGGAAACGGGAAGTAATGGGATCCTGAAAAAAAACAAACAAACACATTTACCAAGAGGTGATGTGTGAATTTGAATATTAATGCTCTTCTCTTCATTGTCAGAACAGTTTGGGGAAAAATAAAGGAAAAATAAATGGAATAGTACGCTAGAAATATAATACCAATTCATCACACCGATTCAAAAAATTAAGACAGCAGCTCAGGAAGCATTTATTGACAAACGACGGCACTTAAATGACTAAAATCAGACAGGAGTTTCTGGGCAGATGCCAGGGTCCAGGCTGCCCTTCTCCTCCTCCATGTGTCTCAAAGATCAGAATATCTATGTAACAGACAAGTGGAAATAGCTGTATACAAATAAACACCAGGGGCACCTGTGTGGCTCAGTGGGTTAAAGCCACTGCCTTCTGCTAAGGTCATGATCTCAGAGTCCTGGGATGGAGCAGCCCCGAATCGGGCTCTCTGCTCCTCTGGGAGCCTGCTTCCTCCTCTCTCTGCCTGCCTCTCTGCCTACTTGTGATCTCTGTCTGTCAAGTAAATAAATAAAATCTTAAAAATAAATAAATAAATAAACACCAAAAGATTGTAGAACTGGAGAAATTGGGCTGTCTTGATTTATCTCTCACTGAAAGTATTTCTCACTTCTAGTTTTAACCCAGGAAAAGTTTTATGATCAGACATTATCATACAATTCATTTTTAAGTTAAGAACTGTGGCTAATTTTGCCCTAGAAAGAATTTTGCTCCAAATGTATGTTCTTTTAGTGTCAGTGTTAGTGTCATGGAGAAGAAAAGGGCTCAAGGTATAGAATGCAGTTAAGCTTCTAATAAAGTCTCTGTCCCTCAAATTTCAGGGGTGACAATGATCCAGAGAAAGAGGCAGAGAGAAGGAGACGTCTCACAAAATAACAGATCACAGAGAGAAGGGGCACCATGTACTTCAGGTGAGGATTTCCTTTTGATTTCTCAAATCCTTTGATTTCAAAAGTTCGTAATGCCTTGATGGTAAGCATGGAGAATGAGTGTGGATGAAAAGCACCAGCCAGTTGTAATGCTCTTCCTGTTGGTTAGACTTTAACATTGTAGAGAGAGAGAGCAAGACAGTACAGACTAGCTTGGAGGAAGATCCTGGATTGGGTGTGCATACTGATGGGAGTATTGGTTGAGAAACCCTGAGCTCTCTGAATTAGGCATTTAAGGCTTTCAAAGGAAAAGCTGAGAAACAAAACTGAGTGGGAAGTTGTGCTCTTTTCACCCTCTTTATAAATCCTCTGATATAACTAAATTTTTTGTGACACAAATTGTGCTCTTTTCACATTTGAATTCATGTGGGGAAATAGCTGGAAAAAGGTACTGAGTTAGATTATGGCAATATCTCTGACCATATAAAAACCTTTATAGAATATTTATATATTTATAAAGTGTATTTTTGTATGTTTATAAATATACTTACATATTTATAGAATATTTATACTTATATATTAATAGAATATTTATATTTCTTACATATTAATCAAATATTTATATTTATGAAATGCAGAAGTCTTCCCGCCATGTAAGTCATTCAATTTTTTGCATGTAAAATCTTATTTTAAAAGTCGCCCTCGGTGCACCTGGGTGGCTCAGTTGTTAAGCGACTGCCTTTGGCTCAGGTCATGATCCCAGGGTCCTGGGATCAAGCCCCATATCAGGCTCCCGGCTAGACCAAGAGCCTGCTTCTCCCTCTCTCTCTGCCTGCTGCTCTGCCTGACTGTACTCTCTCTCTCTGTCTCTGTCAAACAAATAAATAAAATCTTTAAAAAAAAAGTCACCCTCTTTATAAATCCTCTGATATAACTAAGTTTTTTGTGACACAAAAACATACTTGTCACTGAGATTGAATATTTTATTTAATTTATTTTTTTAAGATTTTTTTTATTTATTTGACAGAGATCACAAGTAAGCAGAAAGACAGGGAGAAGCAGGCTCCCCGCCGAGCAGAGACCCCGATGCGGGGCTCAATCCCAGGACCTCAAGACCATGACCTAAGCCGAAAGCAGAGACTTAACCCACTGAGCCACCCAAGTACCCCAAGATTGAATATTTTAATACTTTCTTTCCTTATGAGAGGCAATACCTATATTTGGTATTTTCTTTTTTCTTTTGTTGCCTTGGACAGTGATCTGAATCTAGTGTCAGAATCGGAATTCACTTTCAAGTTCTTGGTAATTTTGCAAAATATGTTAGCAGGACCTTAATGTTAAAAATTCATCAATCCTAGAATCCAGATATATTTGGTTGTGATGGTAGTTTTGATAATATCTCGTTGCCGGATTTGCTGCTTAAATGCCCAAGATGAAAAGTCTTGTTTCTTCTTTGTTCTCTTTCCTATCTCACCAGGCTTTTGAAATCTTGGTCAGCCCACACCTCCAACCCTCCAGATCTACCAGGTTGTTTTGATTTTACCTTTTCCTTGGAAGTGTCATCAAGTCTGACTGATAAATTTTTTTTCAGATGGATCAAAATGAGACTGAATCCCTTCAGGAAGCGGGGCTGGCTCTGTGTGTGGCGTGGTGGTGTATGTCCACTTGAGGTCTGACAAGTCAAATGTTCCATTATCTGAGGGGCTGATGGTCACTCCAGACACAACATAAGGGGATATCAAGCCCACTTCAGTTGTTGCCAGTGAATGTTGTGTGGATATTAATTAGATGTACAATATCCACTTGAAGACAGTCTAGGAATAACAACAAGAGTGTTGTTGAGAGGTAGCAAGTGGACACCATTGATAAAGGTTTCAAAGGATGGAATTACAGAGAAATAAAATCACCTCTTAAAGGAGGACTTTAAGCCATTAAGGTTGGATGTGGGGCAAGCTGGAGGCCATCTGTAAATGCATCAGAAGATATAATAATTTCTCAACTATGCATCATGATGGTCAAAATCTTTCTTTTGGTTCTTTGAGCATCTTTGAGCATCTTCTCTCTTTAGTACATGTGTAGGTGACCAAGTTCAGGTTTCCTGGATGTAACATTCAAAAAATAGGGGAACTTAACTTGAACTTGACAGTTTGGGGACCAAAACAGGACAAGGAGGTAGTAGGGGATTTAGAGATTGGTGAGAGAAGACCAGCTCTAAAGGTATTTTTGCTATATATATAAATATGTGTATTTCCATAGCTATCTGGCTCATCCTAACAGTCCTTTATCTTTGTGGGAAATTCAGAAAAGTGTAAAGAAGAAAAAAATGATCAGACATAAACACTTTGACGCACTTTCTTCTCAGTCTATTTTGAGCCTAAAGCAGAATGAATTCTGGCCCAGAGTTTTTCAATTAATGTTAAGTTGTGGACATTTCTCTGTCAAAAAGAATCCTTCATAAATGTTATTTTTGATAGCTACATTGTATTCCAACTTTGGGATCTACTGTCAATTTTAAAACTTCATTCAGATTATTAAATTAAAATATGAATGTGTTTCTGGAAAGAGACTTGAGTCTTCTATCCCTAGACCTGAGGAGAAGAAATACTGAAATAGATCTGATGAGCTCACATAGATGCTGAGAGGTAAATGTCCTGTTTAAGTTCCTAGCACAGCTGGGCTGGAGTGGAAAACAGAACACGTTCTGTGTCCGATGCTCAGTTCAGTGACCCAACCTGCTGACACCACACCTCATACCTCCAAGGAGGATTTCTGTAGAGACTATCATTTGGGGCTATTGATCTGATGGGTGATTTACCTGCAGCAACGGGAGCATAAGTGAGAAATTGTCATCACAGTAGAGTGTGTCTATGGGATGCCACGTTCTCTGCTGTGAACCCTCAGAGACTCCATGGAGGGTGCAGGCAGGGGAGCTCGCAGGGTCAGCCTCACTCGGTGATAATCGAAGGAGAAATATGCCTTGGGCAATGACCACTCTAAATTGCTATGAAATGGGCAAAATGCTTTTTCAAAGGGTGATCAACAACTGAAAGCCATCCATTGATTTTATAAATGCAGCAGAGGAAGATGGACATCCCCATCTCTCAGGAAATCAGTGCAGACTGCTTGTAGGAGGGTTAAGGAAACCACGGGACAGTGGGCTGGAATGGGGTCCTCAATACCCACCAGCAGCGAAAGTGAGAGATCCTTTCCTTCCAGGTTATTATCATGCATCCTTTCCTCTTTCCAAGCCAATCAGGACCCAGAAAGAAGGGTTGGAGGCCAAAAGAACAGAGAATAAAGTCATTGGTTTATTACTTTTCTCCATGTCTTCATTAGTTTTTGCCTCCTTTTAGAAGAAAATATGCAGCTTCTCACAAAATTAAAAGAACTTCTCTTCCATTGTGGCAAATTTATCCTTTACTAGAATTGTTCATAACTGAGTAATTTCCTCATGGATGAGGATGATGCAGTTATGGTTTTTGAAATTCTATGTCCTGAGAAAGAGAAAAGAAAAATGGGCTGAAGCTGTAATCAAAACTGCACTTAATACTCCCAATATTTATATAAAACAGCATCCATGCAGGTGGAAACTGTTTAGATTGAATTATACCCACAAAAGCTGCCAGAGAATCAGGTGAAGTCTTCCCAGGGTGAGCACACCGTCATCACTCTTCTTCCTCACCAACCTCATCATCATCATCATTGTCACTTATCATCAATACTTACTTTGTCAAAGCACAGTTCCTAAAATGTGAAAATCATAATTCTTATACAGAATGTAAGCATGTGTTAACTGTTACATAATTCTTAATAAAGATACCAGCAGCATGATAGAACAGCTTCAAAAGAGAGTAGGAGAAAGAGCTGTTTTGTTTTGGTTTGATTAACTTGGTAGAAATAAATAGTAATAAAATTGGGTCATGTCTTAGAGGGGAATAAAACCATATTGTTGAAGTTTTATTCTCTATACAAAAAATAAAATAACCATACTCTATTAAATAGTTTCCCCAGGCTTCTGTTAGAAATTGGTACACTCTTGGTGACTTAAAACAACTCAAATTTGTCCTTTCTTGGCTCCTGAAGTTCGATGTCTGAAACAAAGTTGTTGGCAGGGCCATGGTCCCTCTGAAGGCTCTGGGAAGACCCCTTCCTTGCCTCCTCCTGAAAATGCAAGGTCGTGATGGTTCTGCCAGCAACTCTTGGCAGCTCTTGGTTTATGGCAATCCAATCTCTGCCCCCATCTTTACGTGGTGATCTTCTTTTATGTCTCCAAGTCTTCTCCTCTTCTATAAACACATGGTCACCTGACTTCTTTACTGTCAGCATCAAATTGAGTTGTCTCTGTCTTTGGTAATTCCCCTACACACTCCTCAACTAACCAATGTTAACCCAAATAGGTAGAGACAACTCTACTCCCCTATTCAACAAAAAAAAAGTTACAAAAAATAAAACTTTCCACCTTCAACAACCTTAAAAATTTAAGGGTCAAAAATTGTTCAAAAAAATAATAAAAAAAACAAAAAACAAAACCTGTTATTATGGTCCTACCTCAAAAATATCTACTACCAGTCTCTCAACACAAAAATCAAAATTAATAAGCTATTACATTATTTCAAAATGTTTCTTCTACATTTAATCTGTTATCTAGTTCTTTATATACAGTATATGTTTTACAACATATCAAAACTACTACTGTTTCTACATCTAATGTACTATAATGGCCCTCGTCATGGTACCCGTAAATCTTCCTAAATTTTACACACAAATAAATAACCTCACCTATTAGGCTTATGCACCTAATCCTCCCCTACTCCATCCAGTAAAATAAAAAAAAAAAAACAATTTATTTAAATATCTTAAAATGGGTACCTAAAATATTAAATTACAAATTACCATTATTACCTCAAAAAAACCCACAAATATTAATCTTATATTAAAATATCAAAATAAACCAATATGTATCAACAAATATTCTAGTTGTCTCATTCCTAATAATCAAAAATGGTTAATAAGCTTTCCTACTAATAATAGTCTAACTAAAGTTCAGTTACGTTTACTCTCCACTAAAAAATTCCTAGTCAATAAATATCGGGGTCCTAACTATAACACAACAACACCTCCATTCCCAAATACAAAATAACACAAATGTGGTCCAATAAAAAAATTCACCCCTTATAAAAAAATTGTCAAACTTCTTACCCCAGTGTCATTATTAATAATTCCTATAAAATTGTATAAAACTAATCCCCTAAAAAAATAACAACCACCAATTACACTGGGAGACCCTACTCCTCTCATCAAAATTTAAAATAACAAGTTTTTAATCACCTCATCATACCACAAAACTGAACTTAAAAAAATACGTCTCTGGTCTAACATGGACAAAACTTTCAATACCACTCCCTTTTGTTAATTTTCATAAAAAACAAAAAAATTTATAAAAAGTCACTACCACTTTAAATCATCTTAAAATTTAAAACAACTCTTACATTTATCAGTCCAACTATTATACATTCTTCTTTCTCCTAATAAAAAAAAGGGTAAAAATGCGCTAAAAATCCGTCTTTATTGTTAAAAAATAACTTTTAATCATAACATTAAAAAAACCCATCTCAAATGTAAAATGTTCACTTGTGTAAACAAAAATATTTACACAAACAATTCTATTATTCTCATAACTAAAATAAATAAACACCTGATTACCCGTAAAACATCACCGTGTTTAAAAAAACTCTCCAAAATATAAAACTCAAAGTTTATCTTTTATATAGTTAAAATGTTTCTTCCTTCTGTCTTACTCCCTATGCCTATAACAAATCAAAAACATCGTAAAACAAAATTCACCATCATATTCCCAATCACTATAACAATAATCTAACTTTAAATATTAAACAACTTCAAATACTATTCAAGGGGCGCCTGGGTGATTCAGTCTTGTTAAGTGTCTGCCTTAGGCTCAGGTCATGATTCCAGGGTCCTGGGATCTAGCCCTGCATCAGGCTCGCTGTATGGCCTGTTTCTCCCTCTTCCACTCCTCCTGTTTGTGTTTCTTCTCTCACTGTATCCATCAAATAAATAAATAAAATCTTTTAAAAAAGTACTAATCAAAACATTACTCACTCATCATAACAATTAGCTCTAAAAATAAATTTTGCACAAAAAATTAATAATATTCTATCTAATCTAGACCTCTTTACTTAAGCAAACTGGTCTTAACATTACAGGTAAAATAAACATTATTTTTATTACTATAATCTTTTTATACTTAGTCCTCAGATACATGCAAAAATCCTTCCAACAACTAATAAGTCAAAAAACCACAAAATCAATTTTCCTACTTCTATACAAACAAAAAAGGGGAAATGTAACCATCCCTCAGAACAACATACTGCTTAAAATATAACCTATGAGAAATTACACTAGTTACCAAGCATGCTTAGACATAGCCTTAAGAAAAACATGCACTGGCAACAGGCCCCTGGCGGGGGAGCCCTTGAAGCCCAGCAGCTGGGGATGCCTGGGTCACTCAGGGTGGAACCTTGCCTGCTTCATTTTTCCCTTATCTCCCCTTCCCCGGAGCATCAGCAATTAGTCGTACAATATTTTCGTTTGGGCTTGCTCACTATGGGTCCTGTACTACGTGACCAGACATATTTTGCCTTTCTTCTTAAGTATCTACAAGACTCATGGTCAATGTGTAATCTACTCCGGCTTCTTTGTTGATTGTTACTCACTTTCTAATAAATATGAGACTGAGGAGTTGTTCCGGCGAGTCTTTTCTACTGTCGCCCTGTGCTCCCACTCTCTTGCAGCTGACTTGTTTGTGCCTCTTTCTTCTCTTGCTCGCTGTCAGGAGGCGACAGACAGCGGAGGAGGAGCTGGGAGCCTGGACAGGTCCTTCATCCTGTCTGAGTCTCTTGCCTCTCTAAATGGAGTATGAACAGCAGGTGGTTTCTAAGCTATGCTGGATATGTTTCTATTGCGCTATAGCCACTGTGTTTTGAAGCATATGCAGAAATAGGCATTTACCCATTGGCAAGGGTGTTTATTGTTCTACTATTTCCTTTAATTCTTTTGACAATATGCAAGATAATGGCGTTTGGATTTAAATAGTACTGTTCTTTCTTAGAAACCTTGTTACGTGTTAAGTGTGTACTTGTCACATTATGCATGTGATCTGTGTGGATTTAGCTAGCCATATGCACAGGTAGGAACTAGAAAGAAGGGAATTGGCTTTCTGGGCGAAGAAGAGAGATGAGACAGATGCTAGAGGCTTCCTGAGTCCTCAGCAAGTAACAGATATTGTGGCTAATTTTACAGCAACCCGAAAGCGGGTCTTTTCCATATTTCATGCCTGAGGAAACTGAGTGTAGCCAGTGCTGTTGGTGCTCTGGGGCCCCAACACGGTGGGCAGGCTGGACCTCAGTTCCCAGCAGCACATGTCTGTTTGAGGATCTGTGAGATGGCAATCTGGAAATGCCTCCCAGAAGTAGCCCTCACCCAGATGCTGGAAAAGGGCACCAAATGCTCCCGCTTCCCATCCCTCAGCCCGGCCACTGTGGGCACCTCTTCCCCACAAACATTTCCAGCACACCTATGGTGCTGCCAACTGTGTCCACTGTCCTTTCCCCACTTTCTATCGGTATTTCCTGAGATTTTCTTCCAAATATACTGCCTGCTCAGGGTCTGCTTCTGAGGTCAGGAGACAAAGACACAGAGGCTTGGAGAACTAGTGCCCAGATCCCATAGCTAGTCAGGAGCAGAGGTGGGATTCACACCCACATCAGCTCTGTATAAAGGAAAACATTGTCTTCCGCACATTTAGTGGCATCACAGACGTCACACCTGGCAGCAGGTGCAGGTACAATTTCTTCCACCTGGTTTATGTATATTCAAATGCATGGTTCTTACAGAAGGCCTTGGAGTGTAGAGTTTAGAGCCCTACATGCGGTTATCAGATGATCATAGTTTGTATCCTGCTCTGCATAAGCTCCTTCACTTTGCACTAGTCACTCAACATCTCCATGCCTCCATTCTTCCTTACATGTGAAATACAAATACAGATCATCATCTCACAGGGTTACTGAGACGATGGCACAAAGTATCTCTTATGTGCCACTGATGACCCACCTGAGGTACTCAGCACAGTACTCCGCACATCCTCACTGATTCCCCTCTCATGCCCTACCTGAGGTACTCAGTATAGTACTCAGAACACCCACCCACCCCATGCCCCACTTGATGTACTCAGCCCATTCCCACAGACACCCTACCTGAGGACTCAGCACAGTACTTGGCACATCCTAAGTTCACAATCGCTGTTACCTGCTGCTAATCCCACCATTTTTATTACATTTATCTTTCACTTGACCTTCACACTTTTCTGGGTGATAGACATGGGATGTGCCATTGTTTCCATTGCATAGATGAAGAAGCTGAGATACAAAGAAATCAAGATGTTCAAGAAAATGGAAAATGGTAGAGTGGTGTGTGAGATACTTCTCCTCAAATATGTCCCTTGATAGATCTTTATACTTCTGACCTCTGTGTTTCTTTTCATTAATAAAAATATTTTTAATCTGAGAATGGATAAAGCCAAGGAGAAATTTGAGCAGAACACATGAGATGAATAACCTCCAGCAAATCTCAAAGTTTTGAGGCAATATTTGCCTTGGAGTGGCCATTAGTGGTTTATCCAGGTGTGTCCATGTAAACAGTCACAGCTGTTCTCTTGGGGACCCGCAGACAACCCCCAGGAAATCCTGTTGTGGACTGAATGCTTGTGTCCCCCCAACCCTGGATTCTCAGCTGGAAGACCCAGGAGGTGGGGCCATTGGGATATAATTAGGGTTAGATGAGCTCATGAGCGTGGAGCTTCATGAACGGAATTCGCGGCCCTCCAAGAGTCACAGGAGAGCTTGCTTCCTCCTCTGCTGTCCGCCCCATGAGGGTACAATGACAAGGAGGCTGTTTGTAGCCCAGAAGAGCATGCTCACCAGCGCCTGACTGTGCTAGGACCCTGATCTTGGACTTCCGGGCTCCAAACTGTGAGAAATAAATTTCTGTTGTTTATAAGCCACCTAGGTTATGATATGATATTTTGTTATAATAGCTGGAGCTAAACTACTCCCCGAAGCAGGAAACTCCCTAATGTAGAGATTCTTAATCTGGCACTTATGGGTTCCCTGACACATTATATAGAATTATGGATTTTATTCCCATGAAGGCTTCATAGCTCTCCTCAGCTTCTTAAAGGGATCTGTGACCTCCCAAAGGCTAAGAAGTATTGCTGTGGGCTAGGATGCCTTATCGGAGTTGGCATAAGACTTTTATCCTGTGACAGATTGTGATGACCAATCTCATCTTTAGGAGCACATCTCATACTCTCCAGGATTGGATAAGTGGGTCAGGGACTATCATAGCTGGAGGTACCACTGACATCTTAACCATATACATCATGTGGAAAAGGAGGATACTAAGGCCCTAAACTACAGTAAGACAATCTGAACACAATGGTTTATTTTATTTTTTAAAATTAAGGGGTGCCTGGGTGGCTCAGTGGGTTAAGCCTCTGCGTTTGGCTCAGGTCATGATCTCAGGGTCCTGGGATCGAGCCCCATAACAGGCTCTCTGCTCAGCAGGGAGCCTGCTTCCTCCTCTCTCTCTACCTGCCTCTCTGCCAACTTGGATCTCTCTCTCTGTCAAATAAATAAATAAAATCTTAAGAAATTAAAAAAAATTAAATCATTTTTCATACCTTCCATTCCAGTTCGAGTCTATTCAGCTAGTGCTGAGTATCATTCCAGTCCACTAGGTTCTGAGCTGTATACTTAGAGCTCTATTCTAGACTTTAAACCACTGTACCCCAAATAAAACTTTCTCTGAACATTTTATATATTTTTATATATCTTTTTATATAGCTTTTAGGACTTTGCACTGCTTTATATAGCTTTTTATATAGCTTTTAGGACTTTGCACTGCTTTCCCTTAGCTAGAAATGATCATCTCTCTCCCCTTTAAATATTTCCTTTAAATATTCTATAGGCCTCAATTAAGGATTAAGACATGTTTTTTGGATTCCCCCCATCCAATATACAAATTGTAATTAAAGCTAATTTGATGAAAAGATTATGAATGAAGAACATCACTTTATAAGAAACAGCTTTAAGAATACATCATTTGCAGATTTAAAATAACTTTAAATCTGCAAAAATAAGATAATAGTTCTTATGGAGTGAACAAAATAGTTTGTCCAAGTTATCTCTAACTCACACTAAAACTGTGCAAAGTGGGCTTTTTCTTTCCATGTTCCAGATGGGAAGCCTGCCTGAACAACTTGGCAGTGTTCCATGGATTATACATGTCCAAGGTAGGATTTAAACCCACACCACTCTATCACACTGTTTCCTTTCTGCCATCACCCTAGAAGAAAGGGCTGTTTCCAAATCCACATGAAAGCCTCATAACAGAAGCTACTGACTAATTACTTATCCCAACTTTTACTAGCTCTTTGAAATACAAATCAATTAATTTTTTAGCTGCAGATTGAAATAAATTCATTTAAACAACCCAAAATTTGTTACAGTGAAACAGTGATAGCATAAATTTCAAAGACTTTGGAAAAACTAATTTATAGGCATATAAATAATTCAAATGCAGACACTAATCTGTTATAAAGAAAAATACACAGTAAAGATATATTTTTAGAGCTTAAATATTGGTATTTCCTGTAAAGAAGGGCATGTTTCAGAGAGAGATGAAGACAGACTGAATTTAAGAGATATGAACTAGGTCCCTACATTTGGCAGGCTATGTGAGGCCAGTGAGATCAACCAAGAAAACTGCTAATTAAATAAAAATAAAACTATCGATCAGTTGTTAATAGGAAGATTGAATCAAAGCCGTGAAGTTATGATTGGGGGGACAAACATTCATTGTTCCATGTCAGGTTCTATGTTAGGCTCTGGGCACTCAGTGGTAAACAGCATGGAAGGAGGGACACAGTCCTGCCCAGAACTTACACACCAAAGCTAAAGGCTGGTGGGAGTGGAGGATCCCTTGGCATGGGAATAGATGGGAAGCCAGCTCATCCAGCTTGGGCAGTTGGGGAATCAGCATCTAAAGGAGTCACCCAGTGGGAAAGGGTGGCATTTCTAGGGCAAAAAATAGCATGGCATATCAAGGTACCCAAAGACCTTTGGTTTATTGGAGCAAAGACATTTGGTTTATTTATTGAGGGATGGATGGGTAGTGGGCAGGAGAGAGGCAAGACACCCAGGAGATTTTTTAGATATTTGTGTCTTTAGACATTTTTACCTTGCAGAGCTCATTTCACATTAAATCCATCATTCATCCCCCATATTAAGTATATCTTACAGATTAGTTCACAAGAACTGCATTGAGTGGCAATTGAATAGAGGATGAAAGTTATGTTTTGAGAACATTTCACACAATTAGCTAAATTTGATATTGATTCTGTTTTCTTTTATATTTTGAAGCCAACTTTTTGTTCAGTTTTCAAATATTTCCATGGGTCCTTGAGAAACCTGAGGATTCTAGACACAACCTCTGTTGGATCCCTGGGACCGGAGGGGGCCAGAAGCCCTTGCATGTAGGAGAGGTCTTACAGTGATGTCAAACCACTGAGTATGGTCCCAGAGCCAGTGGGAAACCAAGGCAAGGTGTCATCAGGGGAGGAACATGATCAGAACTGCATTTTGGAAACTGCATTAGACCTTCAGTGTGCAGAGTGAACTGAAAGAGAGTAAGAGAGAACGTGTCAGGGTAGGGATTTGGAACAGCTGTTAAAGCCTGCTGCACATTTCTCAGGGACAATTAACTGGACCCTGGACAACTATGAAGTCATGACAAACAGCAGATTTGTGAGCCTGAAAGATAGTGGTAAGGTGTGGTTCTAGTGATTTATCCTGTAAAGACATCTTTTTGTTTGGTCCTTCAACAAGTCCTTATCATATGATCCTTGGGTGGAGCCATTTATGAGACCTGGTGTGGCATGTGAATTATACACCATGTCAGAAGGAGATGAATGAAGGATGTTGACTGAAAAATAGTTTGTAGCTCTTTGGCCAATGGACCATTTGAACATGACTCTAGGTAAACCGTTTGCCTTCAGGACTTCAAACATGAGTTGTTGGCCACTGGAGGCCCAGATCATATGCTCCCTGTCTTCCTAAAACAATACATGTGTATCAAGAAGTTAAAGTAGTTTTGATTCCCCTTTTCTATTGTAAATGCTAACACTAACAGGTTAATATCTGCTTTCCTATTTTGGCAATATAACGCATCACTCATGAGAGCAAATTCTTGCCAACATGGCCGTGGTACATGGAGCCCTCTTGCTTGCATTCATGTTCCCTTCATTTCATGTGACCCAGCCAAGAGCTTCAGCTCTGTGGCAAGCCAAAACAAGCTCCTGTTTTTATCAAACTTGTCCGCTATTTAGGAATTGAGAGAGCTTCTGTGCTTTACTTTTTACGTTGTGTAAATGGATATTGGTTATGAAGGGAGCAGAATATGCCATCCCAAAATATGCCACTTTGGCATAAAGATTATTTTGAACTAAAAGCACTAAAAAACCAGCAGATACAAGAAGGGAATTCTAGTCTCTCTTTTAATAACTGCAAGCAGGAGATGAAAACTCATGAGAAAGATCTCTTCCCTGAACAGGAGAAAAATGCATTCTTCAATAGGGTCAAAGTTGAGAAAATTCTGTATAAACATACCAGGTTAAAATAATCCTTATCTTCCTTTAGCTTCCCAGTAGCCCATGGAAAGATCAAAATTCAAATTTTGAAGTACAGTCTCTACTGAATGCATATCATTTTCACACCACCCTAAAGTTAAAAACTGTAAGTTGAACCAACATAAGTCAGGGACTGCCTATCCATCATGCTTACATTTTTATTTCCAGTTTGCAGGAATGATGATTTCTAGGATATGAGTAATTATATAACTGCCAATACTCTGAGAAAATTGTAAGCAAAACTGATTTTAAGATGTATTTATTGAGTGCATAGTCATATGCTGCAAATTATATTGGCTAACAATAATTTCATAACTTGTTCCCTGTCCTGTCAATGGTTACGATTTTTGGGGAAAGATGAAAGACATAAAACAGGGAAATTCAACAAATATTTTATGAATAACTTTGACACTGCAAAAGTTTTGGTAACAATTTTCTTTACTGGAAGTAGGGGTCTCTTTGTCAGCAACCATTTATTGCAATAGCACCTTGTCTGCCTGTGATTAACTGATAGTAAATTTTAAATTATCCTTTCCTCAACTGTGTTTGATTTTTGGAATCTATAGGAAAATGGGAATGATATACATATTTATGAGGACTTTCCAAATAAACACATAAACCATTCGAACTAACAAAAATAAGGAAAAAATAACATACAACTTTTGGTGATGGGTCTACACATTGAGCTCCACCTCCTTCCTGGGAGGTCACCCTGAGCAGTTGGAATGGTTACTCCGTGAGCTTCAGTTTTGTCATTTGTAAAGTAGGAGCAACATATCTTAATACTCCTTTTACTTCTGTGATTCAAAACGTCATCCCTATGATCCTGTCAAATACTAGGTAAGCAAACAGAGGAAATGCTCTTATCTGCTAACTAAAGCAGGAAAATATTCTTAACATTTAAGAGAAATCTAAATGGTTTGGTCTATACCAAACTTCTGGAAATCTACCAAAAGCCTAAAAGTGGACAAATATTTCAAATTTCATAAAAGGAAAATTTGGATCCCAGAAACTAAAGCTCATAAGCTTGATGTTGACCCAGACTTTCAAATGGTCATTGAATAGTTTGTGAACACTTTCAAAGGCAACAAGGAACCATTAAAAGTGAACACTGTGGAGAGCCTGGGTGGCTCCGTGGGTTAAGCCTCTGCCTTCGGCTCCGGTCATGATCTCAGGGTCCTGGGATTGAGCCCCGCATCGGGCTCTCTGCTTGGCAGGGAGCCTGCTTCCCCCTGCCTCTCTGCCTACTTGCGCGCACGCTCTCTCTCTCTCTGTCTCTGTCAAATAAATAATCTTTAAAAAAAAAAAAGGTGAACACTGGATTATTAAAAATGGGGAAAGTTAGACCTGGTTCCATGAAGACAGTGTTACAGACTGGTAGAATAGAGGAAGACTATAGATATATTTTGATGAATTATACAATTACAGGCAAGATGGTAACATGTAGATCTGCTTATGCCAGAAGTGGCTGGGTTTATTCTCAGCTGTAGAGCAGCCGAAGTTCATTGCCATTCTGAAAGAGGTTCTCCTGGGTCCTCTGGGTCTGATCTTTGAAACTTTAATCTGCAACAGTGGTGCTCAGGGTTTTTGTACTTGTGGCACACTTTCAAATCTAGAATTCCTGATAGCAAGATTGAAATAGTCAAATGCCAACCACAGTTATTGTGACTTTTCATTGAGTCACTCTTTCCCCCCATTTCCTCATTGCATAGACTGGTTAAGATGGAACTGTTGGATGCCCTAGCTGCTTTTCTACTTCATATATACACATGAGGTGACAGTCTTGTGTGTTCTGGCTTGCTTGTGCCTGCTTGATATTCCCCCTTAATCACCTCTGGGAGCTAGATATACATGGGTACCCACTTTACCACTTCTATCTTCTTAGCTCAATGCTTCATAGGACAGACAGATATAGAGAGCTGTTTTTCACCTGTTTGTTGCAAAAATATACTTCTAGTGAGGAACATTTTTGGTGCCATACCTAAGGAGACTTTCTAGTACACTGTTGTAGCAAGAATCATTGTCTACGAACTACTGAAGGGTAATGTGGGTAAAGTCACAGAATAGAAGTACATGCATTTTTGCATTTATAGACAGCAAAAGATAATAATATTACTTAATGATTCTTCAGTAAGGGGAGATTACTTACTTCTTATAGGTTCTAAGAAGATATATATAGATGCACAAACACCACACACATATTGAATAAAATGTAAGGAATTTGGGCAAAGATTTGTTTTAAGAGCTATTTAAATGAAAAGAATCTCCTACTAAAATAGTTGTGATATAAATCTCTGTTAATCAGAGTAATTATCCATCCCAGTCATAAAGAAATCTCAAGTGCCCTAGAGATTTGATCTTGGACACATGCTTTATTTGAAATTTCAGCAAGCC
This sequence comes from Mellivora capensis, assembly GCA_004024625.1. Classification (NCBI taxonomy): domain Eukaryota; kingdom Metazoa; phylum Chordata; class Mammalia; order Carnivora; family Mustelidae; genus Mellivora; species Mellivora capensis. The sequence continues at coordinate 13,099 of PISX010020676.1, read as the reverse complement.
CAAATATACACAGATGAGAGAGCCAGGTTTCAAGGAGTAGAGAAATCAGACTGTTGACAATGCTGGAGGATCTGGGGATGTTCGGTCTGAGTAAGAGGAAGTTATGAGGGAAGGACTGGAGTTCTAGAGTAATGCTGCCCAGTAGAAATATTACCTGAGCCATAAATGTAAACATGTATGTGATTTTAAATTTCCTAGTTGCTGCATTAAAAAAAGTAAAACATTTCTTGTGTTTTCTACTAATCACAGAATGCTGGACACTCTTTCCTTAGAACTCTACTTTCTGTAGATTAAGATTTTGAAAGTGAATGGAAATAGTATTCGCTAGCCCAAAATATGCCTTTTTTTCCGATAAGGGTTATTTTAAGCTGATTATTTAAAAAAATAGCAGACACTGAAGAAGATCTAAAAACTGAGCTAAGATATATTTACATTTAGAAGGGAAACATCCATTTGTAAAGGTGTCTTTTTTTTTTCTGTTACAGGAAGAAGAGGATAACTCAATTTTTGGAAACACTTATCAATGGAGAAGACAGTTAAATCTTCATGCATAACAACTAGATGCTAATTTACTGCATTTTTTCCTGGTTACCTCCCATAACTGGATCCCTATTCCCCTAAAATCTTTCTTTTGTCTTTAGCTGCAGATGGCACTGAAGGTGATGGCTTGGACCATTTTAGGGAGTTATTCCATTTTCCTGGGTTTCTCTCATGTATGCAGGAGGTGTATTTGTTATGATACTTATTTCTTCCTGTTCTGTCTTTTACTGCGGGAGAACGGGAGTGTGTGATCTCAGCCAAGAACTTAGAATGGCAGAGGGTAAATTATTTTCCTCCCCTATAAGAGGTGTTAGAATGTCATGAGAAATGGACAAATAAATATTTAAGTCTATTAAATCAAAAATTCTCTATTTCAAATGTATACAAGTTTCAGAAGAAATGGATGAACAGAAACACAAAACCACAAACTGTACATTAGTAATACATATTTATAAATTACTCATCCAGATTACAAGATCAAGCAAGTAGGGAATAGAACCACATAAGATCTATAAAATAAAGAATGAGGGAAGCATAATGGGTAGGAAAAATTTTAAGGACATTTCATTAAATATACTTTTAAATATAAAAAGATGGAAACTCAACATGGAGTTTGGATGTGGTGAGAGTATTATTGACCTCACTTTACTGTCTTGATAGAAGAATGCAGAAATCTTCAACTTCAATTATGATTTTATAGGATCTCACTAACCATATTTATGTATGGGTAGTTTTGTGATATTCCTATTAAGTAGGATGATAGGAACTCTATCTATGAATGCATTTTTCCTGAGATTTATAAAACCATTTAATGCCTTGGTTTAAATTCAAAATAATACTAACAATTTCTCATGTTGTGGACAACCACTTTGCTTAAACTTCATTAAGAGCCTGTAAAGGAAAATGGGACTTCTGTAAGCATTTAGGAATAAGGAGCCAGTATTCTTTATTAGTTCTTTACTTGTATCATTTAATGAGATTTACAGAACTCTCATATATTACAAAATGTGCGTAGGCAATTATTAAAGAAGGTTAGTTTGGTTTTGGAGTCTTACTCATATTTAAAATCATGCAATAAAATGTAGGGAAGAATTAAAAATATGTGTTTATTAAGATTGATTATGGTATATTTATGGATATTAAGATGATTATGGTTTCTAAGGTTTTGGTCCACTTTAATTTTATTTCTACCATTATAATACACCATCATCAATGAACTCAGCAAATAGTATAATGGTGCTGACCTGTAGGAACAATGCCCCCACGGACTCTATACTCCCTCAAACCAAGATTCAACAGGACATTAACTCTTCGCTGAGCCTGCTAAAATGGAATTACTTCATGGAAGATGACAGTGCTGTTGGTCACCATCGTGATTTTTAGGGTGTTCATTTAGCAGGGAGCCAGGACCATAAACTCTGTATCTCTAGTTTCCCATCCAGAATTTATGTTTCTAATTCTATCTATACCATCAGCATCTTAGTCCAAGCTGCCATTTTTTCTGTCTTGGAGTAGTCTACTCACTTCCTGACCAGACTGTCTGCCCTTGTGCCTCCCTACAATCTGTCAGTTAGATGGTATCTGGGATGTCACTTTCATGCTTAAAACCATGAATGGCGTTTGCATTTAGAATGAAATACAGGCTTCTTGACCCAGCCCCTCCCTTCTTCTCCCTTGTTCCATGGTGGTCCAGTCATACTGTCCTTATCTTGGTTGCTTAGGCACTCCAAGTTCCTTTCTACCCTAGCAATTGTGCCCTGGGATGTTCTTCCTCAGAAGGCTGTTTCTTTGACATTCTTGTCTCTTTTTAAAATGTAAATTCCCCAGGAGCACTTTTCAGTCACTGTCTACCAAATCTCTGTTCATCTCTTATATTTATTTTTTTTGAAAAAGGTATTTTAAATATATATGCATATATTTACATGATTTATGCATACATTATCTGCACCTATCATCCTTCTCTCCTTCTCTATAAATGTTGTGTAGTTTTCTTTTGGCCTGACTCCTACCCCATCTCCTCAAATAGGCCCTCTGTGGAATCTGGGTTCATATTTATCTTGTTCACAGATGTGTTCTAGAAAATGGTCAGGGACAGAGCAGATTCTCTCCAGAACCTATGGAGGCCAAGAGAATCAGGATATCAGGACATCAGATAGGTTTGGCTCAGTTCTTTTCCTTCCTCTTCTTATTCCCTGTATGATATTGGGCCAAGTGTTCAGCCTCAATAAAATTGTTTTGATATTGTTAACTGAACACAGTAACTGTGCCTATCTTTAGGGTCATTACCCCTCACATGCCATTAAAAAATGTAGTAAACCATATTTGTGGTTTTAACAATTATTCTCATGCCAAACCCTTTCTGTTTTAGTAGCCATGGCCCTCTAGGGATGTCTAGGTTAGTGTAATACAGAAAGATGGAAATCACCTGCACAATACTGGTTGTGTGTGTATGTGTGTAGCAGGGAAGGTCCTTTGAGTCAGACCCATTATGGCTCTGTCCTGGGAAGATATGCAGGTGCTTTGCAATAGACATTTCCTCTGCCCTGCCCAGAGTCGAGGCTAAGTTGTTCTCAGGGGGCTCAAAACTCTGTTCTGTGGTGGGATGGACCTTAGCATCCTGTGGGTCCCATCCACTGTGGCTGCTATATCCCTGCATAGCCAGACCAGGATGGTCTGGGGACCTAGGCCATCCTCCGGTTCCTGCAATACGCTACTGATGAGGACCTTCAAGGTGGTAACCAGCAGGCCCAGTTGGCCCTAAAGTCCTTGTGGGACTCAGGGCCTGTCTGGAAATCCCGATTCTCAGGTGTCTCCCACCCTGCGCTGTCTGGTGGGCCTGGGGTGGCCCCTAGAGTCTCCAAGGTCTGGCTTCGGAGAATTACCAGCTCTGTTTAGGAGCAGGATGGACCCCCACTGCCAGGATTGTCCCCCAGAAGTCCCACCAGTGAGGGTGTCTGCATACCCTGATGTGGGACAGATCCCCAAAAGCCTGGATGCTGGTCAGCAAGGCACATGCATTTGCAGTTCACTCCCCTGAGCTTGCCTTTGTTGTCAGACCCTCCTGGCCTGTTGAGGACAGGCCCTGTCCTCATTCAGCTGGGCTGGTAGTGCCTAGAAATAGGACACTGCTGCGGAGGTTTGCATGGTCGTAACTGTCAGGCCCTATATGGCCCTGCTGTCCTCTTGGGACTGGGCTGATTTTTTTTTTTTTCAATGGACTGTATTTTTAGAGTAGATTATATTCACAGTAAAACTGAGCAGAAAGTACAGAGCCCTTGGCCCCTACACAGGTCCAATGTCTCATGCTATTGTTAGGCATTAGTTGGACAGTCAGGTAGTCAGAGCCAGGGTCTCCAAGAAGGAAATATGGAGTCAGCAGAGTGAAGATCGAACAGCACTGACATCCTGTTCTGCAACTTAGACAGGACCACACTGACCATTCTGCTTTGCAGCCTTGGCAGAAATAACTTCTGCAAAACGCCCTAAAATAAAATAATGAACTACAAAGCATTTGTCATCATTACGCCAAAGGGCAGTTAAGACATACACCCCCAGACATCAGCAAAAAAGACCATCAGCCTGTGGACTTGAGCCTAATAGGTATACGGATCTGACTGTCACAACTCAGCACACCCTGATTATTTAAGAAAGTTCCACAAAGAGCTCATAAAAACCCCTAATCTTAGAAACTCTGAGGGCAACTCACTTGTGTCCCCCTCCCTCTCTGGGAGCTTTGTATTCTTGCTCAGTAAATATTGCTTTTCTGCCCACTATTCTCCTTCTGTTCTACCTCTTCATTCTTCAAAGGGGCATGACCAGGAACCGCGGCACTAAAGGCAGAGAAATCCTGCAACATTCTCAACATCCTACAGTGAATGGTACATTTGTTACACTCAACGAACTTATATGCACACATCATTATCACCCAAAGTCCATATTTACATTAGGTTTCACTCTTGGTATTGTACATTCTATGAGTTTTGGTAAATGTATAATAACATGTAGATACTGTTAAAATGTGCGAAAGTTTGCTGTCCTAAAAATCCCCTGTGCTTAACTACTGGGGATTTTTAAATTAGAAAATGTATTTCTCCACCATGAGAGGCAGGTAGCATCTTAGTTCAGATTTGATTCAGAAAGAAAACCTCAGTGAATTAGTGAATAAAAGAATGAATGAATGAATATGTAAATCATGCCCATGTGCAATGAGATTTTTTTCAGAGCAGGCCTAATCTGGATATGTGAAAATTTAGAGACTTATATCCAGACCTGGCTTTTGAATGAAAAGTGTGGCAGAATATCGATGGGAGCCATTCGATTGCGGGAGCGTGTGTGTCTCTCCAGACACCCTGTGTGTGGTTCCAGAGTGATGAGCCCTCTATTCTTTTAGGGTGGAACCATCCATCTTTGCAAGGCATGCAGTCTGCCTAGACCCATGCTGTGGACAGAAGGGGAGAGATGAGTGAGCTGTGCAGCACGTTCAAGAAGTAGGAATTGAGCAGGTTTCCTGGAAACAGAAACCATCTCTATGGCAATGATCAATGGGGAAAACCTCTTTCTCTCAAATTCAAATCCTTCAGTTGATTATACTCAAAGATGGTGAAAGATATTGATCCAAGAATCATTTTGTTTAAAGAGTATTATTAAACTTGTACCTGTTGCATGGGATTCAGTAATCAGTAAGAGAATCTCCTTCACTCTGAGTGTCCCTCAGTCTAATGGGAATGATGGCTATGAACACAGTTAACTAGCAATGCGTTACTAGTATGAACATGAATTTAAAAACTAATTCAACCTGTCTTCCTGTGGAAAATCACATCAGTTGGTTCTAGAGATGACAGATAAAGGTTGACTGTGTAATAATTGTATTTCTGAGCTTTTAGTTATTAATTTTAGAACTGAGTTTAGCATGCTCATGTGTAAAGTTTAACAGAAAGGTCATTTATTTTGAACTTATATAGGAAAGCTATATATTTCCCAACATTTATGTACTTAATACAAGTATTAAAACTTGTAACCATTATAAACATAGCTGAATTTTGTATGTGAATCCTGAGAAACTATATAGATACTATTGAGTCATATCAAAGAAAGATCAGACTAATAAAAATCAAATGAAATTCTGTGATGACTAGGATGAACAGAGAAATAGAAAACTAAGAAGAGTAAGACATTACAGAACTATTTAATTAGAAGTACTGGATGAAAACTCTTCTAGCCAAAGTGGAAAAACATAAAATGGAAAAAAATATGTTCCAATTATGAGCATTGCAATGAATTTGCATGTGCTTTTTTGGCTGCAAGCATCTCTCTCTTCATTTGCTTAACTATGTCCCTCATAGTCAAAAATGATAGTTCCAATTTTTTTCTTTTTTAACACCATTAACAAGCTATTAACACATTAATACATTTTGACTAAATATTCTTTGATAATATTTTCGGGGGTTAGCATTTAGACAAAGGTAACATATGTTGTATAAAAGAATTTCATTATTAGGTGGCTTGATCATGAAATCAATTGTTTACGAAAAATAACTGAATAAATAAAATGTTTTAACATTTTACTAATATCTAAGAACATATAGAATGTTGTGTTATTTTTAGTAGGAAACAGATTTCTTCTGATTCCATAAAATGTACTAAATTATAATGTTTAAATTAATCCATAGATATTGAATCTACAAATTAACTAATTTATAGCTAATCTATTTATTTTAAAGATTTTTTTTTCAAATGTAAATATATATATATGATTTTTTCCCCAACAGGTGAAGTCTAACAAACATTGATGTATTATTTATTTATTTATAAAGTTGTTATGTTAGTCACCATAAAAGAGACAGAGTGCAGGAGGAGGGTAGAGGGAAAGAGAGAATCTCAAACAGACTCCTTCGTGAGCAGGGAGCCCCAGGTGGGGCTGGATCCCACCCTGAGATCGTGACCTGAGATCATGACCTGAGCTGAGATCGAGAGTCCCCAGAATCCCTGTTTTCATGTGAACAAGAATCTTCCATGGAGGTGAACAGCTGAGTTCTTCAGCTGTTGGGGATTTGCTCATGCGGATGACTCAAACACCAGATAAACACTGAGAGACTTAGTAAGATGAGGTGGGGCTGAGGGGATAAATTTGTCACATAGAAGGAACATTTGTCAATGCTCAAATGGAATTCTCGCAGCTGATACTGAAAACCACTGAGAGACATCTCTTGGATAGAATAGGCCGAGGGGATGATTACAGCCTAAGTGAGATGTTCCTCAGTCCACCTTTCGGTTCAGTGCCTGGCTGCCTCCCTCGGTTAGGACACTGACTCTGGATTTCAGCTCAGGTCGTTATCTCAGGGTCCTGAGCTGGAGCCCCACCACGTCCGGCTCTGTTCTCAGCAGAGAGTCTGCTTGTCCCTCTCCCTCTGCTCCTTCCCTTGCTCTCTCTCAGATAAATAAAGTCTTAAAAAATAAATTACAAGGTGTTTTCTTTTTGATTATCTGATTATGTACAAAAGTGAATAAAGAACTTTGTTTTACGTAAATATTATATCTAGTATTACATAAGAACACTGGGCATGTAAGGTGGGGGCTGTTTTCTTTCTACACTTGCACATGTATAACTCAGTTTCTCACAAGTTGCCCATTACTCACTTGGAGGCGGACTCTCTTGCCTGGGACAGGGAAGCCATGAGAGAGCAGTATCACTTCACAATAGTGATGGAAATAGCACCGTCCTTACCCTTGTGCTATTTGTAAAACGAAGGCTTTCATTCTTAAGCAATCTTTTAAGGATCTTGATCTTTGAGCCCACAGTCCCCCACAACACGGGCGAGGTTTGGTTCAGAGCTGCGTCCATACGATGACCTTACCTCTGTGGTTTCTCCTACGGGGACTTCTTAACGATGCTTTTGCATCGTGTACATTTTTATTATAAAATTGAACTACCCTAATATGCTCACTTGATTGGTCTTCAATTTTAACATTTTCATTCAATAATTTTTCACCAAGACTAATGCATACTTACTTTTCTTTCAGATAATTTTCTCCACATCTTTTCAGGGTTGCCTAGTGAACGGAGGAGACCGAGGCTCTGGGGTCTCCATGCATCCTGAAGATGTCCCCGGAGGCTCTTGGTCTTTTCACCAGAAAGAATTCCTGCGCAGACATGCAAAGCAGTGGACGAGCCGCACGTGTGGGAAGGTTGATTGGAACCTACCCGAAAACAGGTGCGTTCGGGAGAGGAGAGGAGAGCGCCCCGCGCGCCCTGCAGGACTCTGTGTTAGTGGTTGTTAACGAAGGGGCGGAATATTCATTACTTGGGGCCGGAAGCAGTGGTTCCCGCTTTTTCTTCCTAATTTGGTCAGGGGTTTCCGTCCTGACCTCCGGCATCTTGGGCCTGGCTGGTGCGGTCCTGCTTCCCGTGCATGCTGCCCAGACGGACGCGCCTCTGAGCTGCCTGCAAGCGAGCCCGGGGTGAACCAGCTTCCTCCTGGATGTCCTCCAGGTACTTTGCTAGAGCCCAGCTACCCTAACAAGGGCATAGTTCCTGTGGGCTGCGTTACTAGTAAACGGCTTTTTATTCAGGCAGGGTGGGAGAATATTTGATTTTGCCCCATTTTCATGTTTCTAACAAAATTTATTTAAAACGATGTCCTGTCAAGTTGGTATGTTTCAAAATTGGTATAATCACAAGAATATATCCTTTTTTTAAAGATTTTATTTATTTATTTGACAGAGATCACAAGTAGGCAGAGAAGCAGGCAGAGAGAGGAGGAAGCAGGCTCCCTGCTCAGCTGAGAGTCTGATGTGGGGCTCGATCCCAGGACCCTGGGATCATGACCTGAGACGAAGGCAGAGGCTTTAACCCACTGAGCCACCCAGGCGCCCTTCACAAGAATATATCCTTAATGAATTTTCAATATATCTGTACATCCTCGAAGGACTTCATCTTGTTGACAATTGAGGTATTTTGTACATCATCATTATATATATATGTGTGTGTCCTGTGCATTTTAAATTGCATTCCATGATATATTTCTTTTTTTAAAAGAGTTTATTTATTTATTTGACAGAGATCACAAGTAGGCAGAGAGGCAGGCAGAGAAAGGGGGGCAGCAGGCTCCCTGCCGAGCAGAGAGCCGGACCTGGGGCTCGATCCCAGGACCCTGAGATCATGACTTGAGCCAAAGGCAGAGGTTTAACCCACTAGCCACCCAGTTTTAAAAGTTTTATGGCAATATTTTCACACATATGTGAGTGTGTTATTACCAAACATGGGACATAAGTTATTTTCATAATTATTTAAACATGTAATAAGATCCAACAAACTTCCTCATCTACTATTAAGAAGTTTTGGTGTAAGGCTGGTAGTGTGTGAAAGTAATTTGAATTTGTGCTGTCAGTGAGGACTGGTCCTTATCCCACGCTAGAGACTGGAGAAGCAGATGATTACCTGACCCAGAGACACCCCTGCCACAGGTCCCTTTACCTCCTTGATTCAGGCAGTGGTTACAGCCTTCATCAGCCTTTTCAGGATCTACAGAAAGAAGCTTCTAAATTGTGGCCCTTCATGCATGAAAAGCCTAAATATTTTCAGCATGATGCATTTCAGTTTTGCAGAGAATACTAATGGGATGATAAAGAAGGGTAAATTGGCAGTAAGATGAAGTTATTTTCAGCGTTTTTAATTTAAATTGAAGTCTATGGTGTATGAATTTTATGTTTTCTCATGATTATGACTAGTATTGCCTCACCATGTGGAAGTGAAATTGAAATATGTAGAAGAGAATATGGGGAAGTTAAGAGGGTGATGGGTTTGAAGGAGATGGGAACAGGCATGAAGCTGGGTTTCCCCCAGAATTCTGTAGACTTCCCATGTACACATTTTTAGGAACCAACTTCATGCACCTCTTCCAGGAAGTCTGCCATGGTCATGAAGACTGGGTTAGGGTTTCTAATTATAATTATATACATGGTAAACATTGTGTATTTCCCCTTATCCTACATAGCTCTTCACAAAATGTTAGAATTTTTTGCTTTCCATATGTATGCTTCTTCTGGCAGGAATTAGATCTGATGAGGGCTGAATTCATGCTGGTTGTATAATAATTGTTCAGTGCATGAGTGCCTGTCATTCAGTCTGGGAAATCTACTTGGGCTGTCATACATTCATCTTTAGAGAAGAAAAGAAACTATGGGTTAGATATTCAAAGTCAGAACATTTGGAAAAGGATTTTCCCTTCTCTGTGTGTGTGTGTGTGTGTGTGTGTATGTATGTGTGTGTGTTTTTTAGGGCAGTGAGTGGGAAGTGTTCTTGACTAGAAATCAGGATTTGAGTCCTAATTTTGGTCCTTCAGTGGCATCTGAATATGTGTGTTGTTGGATCAGCCTCCTAACCTTTCTGGGCATCAGTTTCTGCATTCATGAGACTAAGGCCCTAAACTCAATTTCCAGGGTTTCTTTGAGCACCTACATTATTATTCTGTGGCAAGCTACTTGTTGTCAGTGACAGGAATGGTTTCCAACCTGGGTGAGCTTCTTCTTGAGGTAAGGGTGGGTATTGCCTTGTTAAATGTCCATGAACTCTAGTGGAAGCAGGTGACATTGAGAACCATCCCAATTGGTGGCCAAAGGAATGCTGCTTATTCCACATTATTGCCAGAGATTCAGAAAGGAAATTATGGCTGGGTTGCTTCTGAAGCATAGATCTGAAGATAAACCACCACTGGAAAAGTAGAATGTAAAGTCAGAGCAGCTGCTATTGCCACAAAGGGATCCAATCAGAAGTCATCTAGCTTTTTTTCTCTCCCTCACAATTGTCCTGGAACGGTCTGGGGCATTTATGTTTTGCTCAGGGTCTGAGACCAACGCTCCTCCCAAGTCAGAGCTCTGTCCTACAGTACATTGTCATCTGAGCAAAGCTTTGTCAGTGCTGATTGTAGTTTCAGCTGAGGCATGCGTGGGATATGTTGGGGGAGAGGGGAATGCAGGGATGCCCATATCTCACTCTGCACTTAGAAGCAAGAGGTGTTGGGAAATGTCCTCAGTCCCCGGTTATGTTTCCAGGAATAATGGCAGAATGGACTTTGGCAAACAACTTAAAGTCTCTACCAAGTTTATGACTTTCAGTAACTGGGAGTGAAATGATCAAATGCATCCAAGATACAATTTGAATCATCATTGTACCTTTTTTTGGACATATCCAACATCACATTATAAATATATAATTCCATGGTTAAATAATTTTATAGTGACCCATATAGTAGAATGCTCTGTAGTTCTTAAAATCATTTATAATGATTTATACTTATAGTGATTTTATTTTATTTTTATTTAAATGAATATTTTACTTTAATTATTTAACTTATCCATTTAATTAAATTAATTAATTTAAATAATCATTTAATATAAATCAATTAACTGTTTAATTAAAATAAATTATTAATTTAAATAAACATTTTATTTATAATGATTTATATTATATTATACATTTTATTACTTATATTTATTATTTATAATAATGATTAACAAAGACCCCTTCTCTCTTTCAATTCTGGCCAGTGGTTCTGTGCTGGGTTTTCTTTCTGAACATGCAGTGAGATGTGTGAATAAACATGAGGTTTCCCAAATCCTTCATAGCCCTCACTGTGTATGTAAATGAATAGTGAATATAGTGGCAATGAGTACATCATATGCAGTTACATTAAACTAGCAAGATGTGAAAAAAGTTATGAAATAACCAATTTTTATTAAAATATTGCTTGGTGAAATATAGGAAAGGGATTAGAAAAATAAAATTTTATTTTATTTTTATTATTATTTTAAAAAGATTTATTTATTCCTACAGAATTAGTGATCACTTTGGCCAACAGTAGCCAAGGGGACACATGGTCTTACAAAGAAAATGAGCCAGAAAACTTGGCAAGTTTAAAGAAATGGTAATTGTGACTTATGATCCTCTTTCACGGATATGAGAGCTGTTCTCACAGTAAAGCTAATGCGTCTTGTAACACATTCATATAAAGTCTTATCACAAAGCCCATAAAGGCACATAAATATCTTCCTCAAATCAGTGAAGCAAAATGTCTGGGATGAGTGCAGTATTTACCCGATGAGCACTCTACCTGCCTCTTAAGCTCGAAATGGCTCTGTTCTTAAAAAATCCATTGTTTATCTGTCTGGATGGAGTTGGAGTTCTAGATTGCTTTGGTCACAACCATAGGAAACAAGGAAATGAACTTTTCATCATAGAAAAGCCTCACGTCCCCCTGATGATGGATAAATGATAGATGATAGAGATGATAGATAATAGTAGATGATAGATGATAAATAATAGATGATTGATAGATGATAGGTGATAGAGACATGATAGATAATAGAATATAGATGATAGACATGATAGATAACAGGTGATTGATAGGTGATAGATAATACATGATAGATGAGAGATAAAAGTAGATGACAGATAGATGAGAGATAATAGATAGATGATTGATAGATGATAGACGATAGGTAGAATGATATTTTCTATTGGCTCTGTTTCACTGGAGAACCCTAATATATGATGTCACAATTTTATTGATACAATTCCCAAATCCAAGTTTTGTGTACTTCCTGCAAAAGATGCTTTCTATTTTCAGAAGCAAATTTAAGGCCCTTATTTATTTCTATTTCCTAATATAATTTTCATGCCCTTGATGTTTCACATAATCACTTGAGGAAAATTAATGCTTAAACTCAAACAGAAAACTGTGGCAATGAAGATTTGAACTTAAGTTTCAGGATAATAAAATTCTCTCCAACTTTCCACCTGCAATTTAGTTTTCATTGCGCACATGCCCATCTTAGCATTTTTCCTGGAATAGAAAGGTAGGAGGATGAAATAAGCCTATGTAGGAATACTTACCCTCCCAAGAAATGCCAGCAAGTTCTGGCAAGAGGCCAGTATTGATTGTTCCTAAGTCTATTCTGGATTACTAAACCAGTTAGCTCTCAGCTATACAGGTATTGTTAACCGCAAAGGACTGTATTAAAGTTATTTATCTCCTGTAGCTTTATACACGTAATTGCAGCCATTCCAAATTATCTGAATATCAGAAGACAGTTCTGAAACTTGCTGTATGTCATGGAGCTTGTCCATGGCTAAAGAATAATGACGAACAAAGCCCCCTTATTTCTCTCAGCTCTGACTAGTGATTCTGGAGGTTGTTGTGTGCTGGGTTTGCTTTCTGAATGCCCAGCTGAGACGTATGAATAAACACGAGGTTTCCCAAGTCCTTCACAGCCCTCACCATGTGGTTGTATCACCAGTAATACCTGCATAATGTTAAAATCCAGACACAATTCTTCACTTGCCCAAAAACTAAGCCAAGCATCAGACGTGGATGGAACTAGAGGGTATCATGCTTAGTGAAATAAGTCAATCAGAGAAAGACAACTATCATATGATATCCCTGATATGAGGAAGTGGAGATGCAACATGGGGGACTAGGGGGGCAGAAAAAGAAGAAAAGAAACAAGATGGGATTGGGAGGGAGACAAACCATAAGTGACTCTTAATCTCACAAAACAAACT
>PISX010020675.1:0-35224 GCA_004024625.1 Mellivora capensis | reverse complement strand
ATGGAGTATTATGCCTCCATCAGAAAGGATGAATACCCAACTTTTGTAGCAACATGGACGGGACTGGAAGAGATTATGCTGAGTGAAATAAGTCAAGCAGAGAGAGTCAATTATATGGTTTCACTTATTTGTGGAGCATAACAAATAACACGGAGGACATGGGGAGATGGAGAGGAGAAGGGAGTTGAGGGAAATTGGAGGGGGAGATGAACCATGAGAGACTATGGACTCTGAAAAACAACCTGAAGGTTTTGAAGGGACGGGGTGTAGGAGGTTGGGGGAGCCAGGTGGTGGGTATTATGGAGGGCACGCATTGCATGGAGCACTGGGTGTGGTGCAAAAACTATGAATTCTGTTACGCTGAAAAGAAATTTAAAAAAATAAATTTCATATAAATAATATAAATAAAATTCATTCATATGAAAAATTCATATAAATAATATAAATAAATAAAATAATATAAATGCAAAAAAAAAAGTTCAGAGAACTCTTCAACAAAAGGAAGGTAACAACTTTCTAAAGACAACATATCCTAAATGTAGCTGTGTATCCAGAAGTGGGTAGAAATTGAGAACAAATTCTCCAACAATTGAATTTATGGTAATGGAGTATAAGCACATCAGCTCACCAGTACAGAGTACTCAACAAATAAGGAAGTAGGAAAAAAAATAACTCTGCCCTTCAGAAATACAGTTTTTCACTTTAGGTGGCAAGAGTTGAGAGATTTCTTGATGCAGAATGCCTGAAGTCCTGCTATTGCATTAGCCTTTATGGTTGGGAATTGGAGGATTCACTGGAAGCAGCCAGGGATCAAAGCAGAAGGTGAATGCCCCGAGTCTGATAGAGTGTCAGACACATGAGGAGAAGCAAAGGCAAGTTTTCTGTGAATGCCAAGTGCACGTTCCCCTGGGTAAAAGGGAGGACAGCTGTTGGGTTGCTCCCTGATGGGGTTAATCTTGACAAGCTTTTTTGCACTTGTTTCATCTCTGTGATACTACAAGATAAAAATAGTAATATCTGTTAGAGCTTTACGTTTTTTTAAATGCTTCGAATTACATGACTTTTAATAGCTATGCTCACAATCACCCTGTGAGTTTGTGCGTTTTTATTGTCTGTGCTGATCTGTGGCAAGTCACGGTCCCCTCCACTTTGTCACTAGTCGCCACCACTTCCATGTGGTCCTGATCCTGTTGTTCCCTCCATTGAGGCCTGACTTGTGTCTGACCTTCGGCTCTGACTCCCATTTTCTAGTCTGCGTTTGCTCTTTGAACTTTTTAAAATGCTCACGGATGCACAGCTAGACTCCAAGTCCTCTAAATACTTGAGACCACTCATCTAGTTTTTTACACTTTTCACCACCAGCCAAATCCCCCCATTCTCCCTGTAGCACCCAGGTAATTCTCTTCTAAACCCATCCAGTAGGTGGGAAATAAACCCTAATAGCTTTCTAATTGCCCAGTATTCTAGCTGGGCTTGTTTTTCAGACAAGGAAACTGAAGCTGAGAGAAGTTTTGTTGGCTAAGGTCACGTATCTCATAAATGCTTGAGTTATAACCCGAATTCAGGCTATCTCTAATTAGCAATAGATTATACGTTAACCACCCTTTGTATACTACTCAATCACATATCAGTCAATAGCACATGCTATTTCAGTGTTAATGAACTGTCTTTCCTTTAAAAATTTCAAGACGGGGTACCCTCCTGCTTATTAATTTTGCAAGTTTAGTAGCAGGACTGTGCATGGGCTGGGTTGCTTTGGCTTGGTGTAAGTGATATCAGATAGGGAAAATATCAGAGACATCCAGATAGAATTAGACTATAAATCCATAACCAGTTAGGGATGTGTGTGTACTCACATGTGCGCATATACGTGTCACTCAGAGGGGAAGTTGGGAAGTGGTGGTCAGGGACAGAGTTCAGAAAGTGGTCGAGGGTCATGTCATGGAGGGTCTTCATGCAATATTAAGAAATTTACACCTTGAAGACTTGGAGACTTGAGTGAGACTTAAAGTGATTTTAAGCAAGAGAGTAATAGAATCACATTTATGGTGTTTATACTACATTTTGTAGCTTCACACTTCTGTGTACAATATATATACTCCCAACAGACTTAAAGACATAGACAAAAAGAAGTCAAAGTCTGGAGGGGATTCTGAAACCATAAGCAAAGCCAAAAGTATCATCTTTCCAGCAGATGAATTCCAGCAAGCCTGTTTATATCTTTTTGATCATTTATAAATTTCATACAAGACAAACATTAAATTAAATTATGTGCAAAAAATATTTTAGATCAGATATCAGTGCAAGGGTTTTGAACTATTTTCCATTTCATTTTAGAATATAATTGAAGAAAACATATTGTGTGTTGTACACCATTTAATTTCCATTAATAATAGTACCTTTTTGGAGATGTCCTTGGCTGACCTAGCATGGTCTCCCAAAAGCAGAAAGAGAGATAACAAGTAGATTGTTCATCAAGTGACATTGCTTTTATCTGGAAACATCCCATTGCTGTTGAAGGTTTCTTTTTAAATAAGTTGAAAGTCCTGAATTGCCTGAGTTGCAGTTTTCTCATATGAATATATAATAAATCATCCTCAAAGTCTGACTGGATAAACAAACAGTTTCTGTTCTAAAAAGGGCTTGCTCTGAGGCCCAGAGAATCAAAACAACTTTCAGGGAAACTAAAATAATACTGTCAGCCTTTATAAATTGCCTCTTGGATTTTAATAATAAAAAAGCAATGCTTAGACCCAAACAGTGGCATCTACTATAGCCTATGCTTCTACCTACAAGTATCAGGGGTGACCCATAACGCAAAATAATCAGCATCCAAGATAACCAATCCCAGACAAGAAAAAAGTGGCTAATTTCTAGGAGATGTCCAGGGCAACAAACATAGATACTTGGCCCTTGCACAGAGAGGCCGTGGAAAACCTCATTAATCATGAATAATGGGGCGCCTGGGTGGCTCAGTCATTAAGTGTCTGCCTTGGCTCAGGTCATGATTCTGGGGTTCTGGGATTGAGCCCCATGTCAGGGTCTCTGCTCGCTGCTCGGTGGGGAGCCTGCCTTTCCCTCTCCCACTCCCCCTACTTCTGTTCCCTTTCTCGCTGTGTGTGTGTGTGTGTGTGTGTGTGTGTGTGTCTGTTAAATAAATAAATAAATAAATAAATAAATAAATAAATAAAATATTTAAAAATAAATCATGAATAAGCCAGAAAGCCACCACTGGACATTTCAACAGCTGTAACTTCATAAGAAACCTGGAGAGCAGAGCTTGATCAATACGTTAGAAGCTGAACCACAGAGATCTAAGTAGAACAAGTAATGCCAGGAGTTGGAGAATTTAGAGAACTTAATTCTAAAACACATGGCTCTTGATTATCAAAGGTTTCCATGTTACCATATAATTGAATGTTATCATGAAGACTCAGTTGCTTCTTGTGCATGTCCCAGACAGACTGTTAATGTGCTAACCTTAAAACTGATATTTTTCTGACTTATGTTCAGAATTTATTTATAGGTATTGTTCAGGTGTGTGAGGGAAGGAAAGGGGGGGAGGGCCCCACTGGCAGGCCCAGATTCTGTACTCCGCTCATCAAAACAGAAGGCTGGAGTTAATTTGTTTGATCCTTCTTAGAAAGCAGTTTAAGCACCATCTGTTGATACATATCCCTTGAGTGTCTGCTCCTTCACCCTAAGTGGCTTAGGGTGAATATTCCTCCCAAATACATGCAGACCCATTCCCTGCTTCTTCCCATCCAGGTGTTCTGGTAAATAAACTTTTCTTCCTCTTTTTACACTCTGTGTAACATTTTAATACTCCAGGCAGTTGCCAGTTGACCTGGCCCTGATCACAGTTGAATGTCATCCATCCGAAGAGCAATACACACAGTTGGTGCAACTTACTGCTTTATAGCATATGCATGGTTTATCAAGCTTATTCAGATACATTTCTTTTATATAAGAGCCTTCTGAACATATGAGAGAATAAATGGCATGCCCAAAGTCATACAGATCGTAAATGGCAGAACTAGGAACTCACATCCTCTGGCTCTAAATTCAATAATCTGTCCTTTGAAGAATGCTTCTAGACTGGGCCTTATAACCCTTCTCTGTGCCTTGAGGTCATTCCAAAAGGAAAAAAAAATAGCGCTTGCCTTAGGTAGTTATGATACACATGAAGGACTTACAATCTAGGTCAATAGATATGGCACCTTTGATGATTTGACAGACTGTGTATTCTAGCCTAAAAGAGATACTAATTGTTTTCATGACTCTAAGAAGCATGGATACTGATGGGTAAAGTAAATAACCTCTGGAGTAATCTATGCTTTGAGGGCTCATTAACTCCTGTATGTCTCTTGATAATAGTGGAAAATTTGTAATTTGCTGACTCTTTAATAATATGACCAAGCTGAATGTTTCATGATATATTGTGAGCAATTTGGTAGAGTGAACTAAAGGAAATAGAGATTTGTAGTTTATAAGAGCACAACTTTCCAGACTTTTCAAAATCCCATTAATTTACAAGTTGTTCTTTCTTTTAAAAAAATAGAGAATTTCAACTGAATTAAATCTGTACAAGTGAACAAAAAGCTGAAGTATAGATGTATTTTTTACATGTGAGTTTTATCACTTTAATGTACTCATACTATCCAGAACTAAGATAATATAAAGTTCATAATTAGCCTATTAAAGTAAGAAGCAAGAACAGCTTAATTTTGATTTTATTCAGTTCTAAATCAAACATGTTTATTGAGCAGTAATTAAATAAAGAGCCCAGATGACATATGAGTCCCTTCTCTCAAGGCATATAAGGTGTGGCTTCATTGTATAAATATGGAAGAAGTTAATATGGTGGCAGGCTTGAAATGTTTATGACTGCTCTCCAACTTACCATTAAAATGTCCATGGAAAATACAAAGAAGTTTTTTAAAAAGCTGGCAAAATCACTGTAAACTCAAGATAAGAGAAGAACATATGCCAAATCTTGGCATTTCAACTAATTGCATCAGCCGTGGGGATAAAGTCAAGAAGTACATTTTTTAACTGCACAACACATGTTTTAATCTCTGAACCAAAACAGGCCAGATGGACCTAGTAAGGTTAGAAGCAGCTTTGATTCACCTTCTCTATAAGTGCTTCATTCTGCAACAGTGAAGATGGACCGACTAGAAAAACAGGTGGCCATTCTCCAATTCCAGGTGAATTAATTTTGTAGCCACATAGAGCCAAGGTCTTTTTTTTTTTCAGTTCCAAAATTCATTGTTTATGCACCACACCCAGTGCTCCATACAATATGTGCCCTCCACAATACCCACCACCAGGCTCACCTAAACCCCCACTCCCCTCCAAAACCCTCGGTTTGTTTCTCAGCGTCCACAGTCTCGCATGGTTTGTCTCCCCCTCCGATTTCCCCCAACTCACTTTCTCCTCTCCATCTCCCAGTGTCCTCCGTGTTATTCCTTATGCTCACAAGAAGTGAAACCATATGATACTTGACTCTCTTTGCTTGACTTATTTCACTCAGCATAATCTCCTCCAGTCCTGTCTATGTTGATACAAAGGTTGGGTATTCATCCTTTCTGATGGAGGCATAATACTGTATTGTATATATGGACCATATCTTCTTTATTCATTTGTCTGTTGAAGGGCATCTTGACTCTTTCCACATTTTGGCGACTGTGGCCATTGCTGCAATGAACATTGGGGTACAGATGGCCCTTCTTCTTATTACATCTGTATCTTTGGGGCAAATAACCAGTAGTGCAATTGCAAGGTCATAAGATAGCTCTATTTTTAATTTCTTAAGGAATCTCCACACTGTTTTCCAAAGTGGCTGCACCAACTTGCATTCCCACCAACAGTGTAAGAGGGTTTCCCTTTCTCCACATCCTCTCCAACACCTGCTGTTTACTGTCTTGTTGATTTTGGCCATTCTGACTGGTGTAAGGTGGTATCTCAGTGTGGTTTTGATTTGAATCTCCCTGATGGCTAATGAGGATGAACATTTTTTCATGTGTCTGTGAGCCATTTGTATGTCTTCTTAGGAGAAGTGTCTGTTCCTGTCTTCTGCCCATTTTTTGATGTGATTATCTGTTTTGTGTGCGTTGAGTTTGAGGAGTTCTTTATAGATCTTGGATATCAGCCCTTTTCTGTAGTGTCATTTGTGAATATTTTCTGCCATTCCATGGGTTGCCTCTTTGTTTTCTTGGCTGTTTCCTTTGCTGTGCAGAAACTTTTGATCTTGATGAAGTCCCAGAAGTTCATTTTCACTTTTGTTTCCCTTGCCATTGGAGACCTGTCTTGAAAGAAGTTGCTGGGGCCTATGTTGAAGAGGTTACTCCCTATGTTCTCCTCTAGGATTTTGATAGATTCCTGCCTCACGTTGAGGTCTTTTATCCATTTCGAGTTTATCTTTGTGTGTGGTGTAAGAGAATGGTTGAGTTTCATTCTTCTATACGGAGCTGTCCAATTTTCCCTGCACAATTTATTGAAGAGACTGTCTTTTTTCCACTGTATATTTTTTCCTGTGTTGTCGAAGATTATTTCACTATAGCATCAAGGGTCCATATTTGGTCCATATCTCTACTCTGTTCCACTAGTGTATGTGTCTGGTTTTGTGCCAGTACCATGATGTCTTGGTGATCACAGCTTTGTAGTAAAGCTTGAAATCAGGCAACACAATGCCCCCAGTTTTTTTTTTCTTTTTCAACATTTCATTAGGAATTCGGGATCTTTTCTGTTTCCATACAAATTTTAGGATTATTTGTTCCAGCTCTTTGAAAAATGCCGGTGGAATTTTGATCGGGATGGCATTGAAAGTATAGATTGCTCTAAGCAGTGTAGATATTTTAACAATGTTTGTTCTTCTGATCCATCATCATGGAATGTTCTTCCATCTTTTCCATCTTTTTGTGTCTTCCTCAATTTCTTTCATGAGTGTTCTGTAGTTCCTCAAGTACAGATCCTTTACCTCTTTGGATAGGTTTATTCCCAAGTATCTTATGGTTCTTGGTGCTGGAGCCAAGGTCTTATCCCCTCCACATTTATCCCTATTATATTCTTTTTACTGTCATCATTTCAAAATGGTAATTCCAAGAACACAGCACAAGAGGAAGTACATAGGGATGAGAAGAGAAGATTAAAACAGAAAATGTTTTGTGCCCTGAACCTGGGCAGAGATGTGGAGGATGTTAGAAGAGCATGCTGGAAGCCATGGTCTTTCATGTATTTCCGCTGTTCAAAATACAAATTGCATTATACCCCCAGTTTAGTGGGAGAATCTGACAGAGCAAGAAAAGATCCAGGAAACTTGCAATGAATTCCTGCTTTCTAACAATGATAAATTGAGTAGGGACAAAACTTAATGTTTATAATTTGGAGAAACAACTTTCTAGACCCTCAGGAGATGGTGATGGAGACCTTGAACATGCCACCAGTCCTTTCTGATAGCAAATCCTAACGCTTCATTTATGTCTCCCCTGACAGCAAAGCTTAAAAAGACCCACATTGGGCAAATTTTAAAAAGTCACAAAAAAGAGAACATATTAAGAATATGATTTTCTAGGGACGCCTGGGTGGCTCAGTTGGTTAAGCGGCTGCCTTCGGCTCAGGTCATGATCCCAGCGTCCTGGAATCAAGTCCCACATCGGGCTCCTTGCTCGTCAGGGAGCCTGCCTCTCCCTCTGCCTCTGCCTGCCACTCTGTCTGCCTGTGCTTGCTCGCTCGCTCTCCCTCTCTCTCTGACAAATAAATAAATTCTTAAAAAATATGATTTTCTATAATTAACCAATGGACTTTCAGAAGCCTCTGCTTTGAATCTTCAAAGTGTTATGATAGAAGAATATTTTCAGTTTTTAAATGACAGAAAAGATAATGGCTTCTACTTTCCACTTTTAGAATATCACACAAAACTCAAAGAAAATGAGAAACAAGAGTATTTATCTTCATTTTCAACAAAGCCAGGAGACATCTATAACTTACGAAAATTTCTAAAAAAGTACTACTCCACACAGTCAAGGTCTAATAGCCTTATGGAAGAAATCTAGAACATTTGCTCATATCTGTAAATACCACACAAAGCTATCAAAGCATACATCTCCAAAGTAACTGGCACCCTCTAACCAATGAGCTTTGGTTTGGAATAATGAGGATGGGAATGTTGTCTGGTAGCAACCACCTCTCTAATCTTATTTTACCACAATATCTTAAGTAACAGGGGAATTAAGAATAAATAAGAGATCACACAGAAACGACATACTTACTAGAAGGTGTCTGTTGGTAAGCAGGGGAAGAGAGACTTTGCATATGGTGAGTTACCCAACCAGGTTGATTCCAGTAGGTTGAGAAAGTAAAGGCAAAAGAAGTCTCTCTCTCTCTCTCTCTCTCTCTCTCTTTCTCTCTCTCTCTTTCACACACACACACACACACGAGAATTAATACAAGCTTGGAACATAGTCTTAGTCCTTAAACCATAGGAAACTTCAAAGGCTAGGAAGTTATAATATGAATTTTATGAATAGTAAGAAAATCAAAAGAATTAACACAGGGTCATTATAGAAATATTACAAATAAACAGAGGAAAGGAATATGGAAAGAACTTATAGATAATATATACTCATTCTAAAAAGTTGTGATGGGGCAAACACCAATTGTTGGCAAATGCACTCCCATAAAAATAAGAATTAAAAATCAGAAGCTTACTTGTCTCTAAATTGCTTTTAAAGAATATGTCTCTAAAGTAAGAGGGAAGATCTGACAAGGCAACAGAAAGAGATAAAATTTGAACTTTCACCAGGTAAGTAGTAAACAGAAAAATGTTTAAAACCGTAGCAGAAGTAAAGGCTACATCAAAAGCAGAGTATCAGAAACTGTTGAAAATATTTTTAAATAAATGAGGCAAATTACAGGCTTGAGGAAAAGAGCAAAATGAAATGAAAATGAGTAAAATGAAAAGTACTAGAAAGAAGATTATCTATATGGAAAACAGACATGGGAAATGCAGCACAAGTATAATATATATCTCCCTCTGTGCCCATATAATGAGACAGAAATATATAAAGATATTTATAAGGTTGCTAAAAATAACCCTTTTGTCTGTGGACTTAAGAGTGTGCCATGCCATGGGAAAAATGTTTACATAATCATCAGCACTCAGAAATAATATTCTGATAAAATTATCAGTTTCAAAGATAAGAAAATAAGACTGACATTGAAAGGGGGGAAATGTTATGGGGGGAAAATAAGATTCATTTTGGACTTCTGTACAGCAAATTTTAAATCTAAAAGTGTTATAAAATTCTCGAGGGAAGAAAATGTGATCCAAGTATTTTATACCTAGCTAATATGTTATTAAGATATAAGGCTGACAGACAAATAGCTTGAAATATGCCAAGTCCAAGGTCCCTTGAGCTTGTTTTGAAGACACTTGAAGACATAAAAGAAAACTTTTGTCAACCAAGATATAAATGCAGACCTTGCAGGAAAAGGTCTGACAGTGAGCATTTGCTTCATTTAGCTATAAATCTAAAACTAATGCAAATATGAGGATAAGGATTACAGAGTAGAATACAGTTTATAAGCTGCTGTAGAAATTAAGAATTTAATAAATACACCAGTAAGAAGAATTACAAATAGTAATAAAAACTCTGAATGAATGAGTAGGAATTAATGAGTTAAAAATCATATATTGGTAGCATAAATCTAAGAGCTGATTTTTTGATAAGAGTAAAAACAACAATAAAAAATAAATTGATAGAAAACTAAAACAGGAAAATGGAGATTGTATGAACTAATTATAATAATTACAAGGATGATATTATCAGCTCGAAGAGAATTTATTTTAGGATTCAGGTGAAACAGTTGATTTTTCTAGGGAATTACAAATACCCAACATTGACCTAAAAAAGAGAAAATATGAACAGATCAAGTACCATACAGGAAACAGAGAATAATGTCAAGAGATAATCTTAAAAAAAAAAAATGCACCAGTCCCCAGATGGTACCACAAGGGAATTCTACTAAATGAAATTCTACTAAGGAGAGGATAACTTCAAAACTGTTTAAAATGTTCACTGAGGTCAAATAAAAAAGACATCTACCAAATTCTTTTTACCAAGTGAGTATAACATTGATACCTAAACCCCAGGCAACAAAATGAAAGCAAAAATTTATTTACAAAGGAAAACAACCAGATAAACCTTAAACTTTTTGACACTGAACAGGCAACCACAAAACAGTGGGAAATGTCATGACCCAAGAATTTGAGTCAGAAACTGTGGTCACTTAGGTGTGAAGGCAATAGAAAAACAATCTTTTAGATATTCAATGGCTCAGAAAATATACCATTTATCTATTATGCTTTAACAACCTATTTCAAGATATTTTAACCAACTGAAGTAAATGAAATAAAGAAGGAATGGGGAAAAGAATTATATAAGAAGATTATCATTAACACTGAAACCAATTTATATATATATATATAATATATATGCAATTTATATATATGTGTGTATGTATAAAATATACATATATAGATCTATAGATATAAGTGTACGTTTGATGCCAAATGTTCATCTATGAATTTTAAAAATATCTTATGGCAACAAATAAAAATTTAAAGAGATATTTCCTACCAACTGGAAATGGACAAAAGTGTTAAACCACTGGATTGAAGAGGATAGCAAGAATACAGTTATAGACTTTTCGGTTCTCGTATGTCAATCGCAGTTTCCTAATTCAAATCTCCCCACACATTGTCAAAAAAAAGCATGCAGATCCACATGGAGAGTAAATAAAACTACGCACCACTCATTCTTGAAGCAAAACTAGAACACAGCATGCAATACATTAAATTACTTATGTATATGTGGAATAAATATTCCAGAATATTCCAAAGCCTGCTCCAGAGCCATGCCATAACAAAGTGCATGGAAAACCAGTATGCAAGTGAGAAACCAGCATGGCAGTACACAGATAAAATCACACCCACAAAAGAGAGTCCCATCCCAAGTGTGAAAATATTTAGAACAGGTCTGAGGCCAGATGGATCAGAACGCAACTACAGAAGGATCAAAAGGAAGTAGCTTAAAGGATGAAGAAGAAATTTTGGCAGTCTTGGTGAGATATGATTTCTATGGGAGAAGAGCCAACTTGGAAAGGAGAGGCATTCTTTCAATGCTTGGAGATAAAAGGAAAGAAGGAAGCCACTTATACACAGATTGTTTTCAATACATATGGTATAGTACTATAGTACTATAAATGTATTTTCTCTTCATTTTGATTTTCTTAACATTTTTTCTCTAGCTTACTTTATTATAAGAGTAAAATATATAATACATATAACATAGAAATATGTGTTAATGGACTTTAAGTTATCATAAATGCTTTCAATCAACAGCCTGTTAGTAATTAAATTGAGTGGATTTTCAACTGCATGGAAGGTCAGCACCCTTCATCCCCACAGAGTCCACAGGTCAACTGTATACATAATCAGATTCCTAAAAAAAAGAGAGAACAATGGACAAAAGAAATAATATTTAAACTGTAATCCAAGAACATTTTGTGTAAATAAAAGAAAACTTGGGGCAGCTCCTTTTGCCCACAGGTTCTGTCCTTGTGCTTTAATTAAACAACCTTTTGCACCAAAGATGTCTCAAGTATTCTTTCTTGGCAGTCAGCTTCGAACCCTAACATCTTTCCTACATCCTATGGCACCTAGCATGGGGCTTTCAGTCTTTTTCATTTGGACTCTGAGCCCTGGTACAAAATTGGTTAATACTTTCTTTCCTCTTCCTTTACTCTCATTTCGGGAGCTCTTCAAGGGGTACAGTCTTATTGGAACGCTTTCATGTGAGTTGTTCAGGCTGCTATCCTCTAGACTGTGGCTACTCTACGGGGAGGAGAAAGCATACCTTTTGGCTGGAAGTCAGTACCCTAGCTGCATGGTAATAAGACCCAGAAACTTGATGCCCTCTCTTTATTCCTGTTCTTATACAAAGTTTTCTGTCTTGGGCACAGGACAGCCACCTAAGTTACCAGGATGGCTACCAATCTTAAGACACACCTGTGAGGTTTCCTCCTAATAGGTCTAATGTGATACCCTTCAAGTCCCTGGTCTAGCCACTTCTGGCTGTGGGACTTCCACTGGGAGCCAGCAGAAACCAGTACCTGATTGAAATTAAATCCAAAGAGGACAATTTCCTAGGACTGTAAGGACCACACGTGTTAGAATATTGCTTAGACCGTGATGAATTTCAATCTTTACTATTTTCCATCAATGTCCTCTACTAAGAACTTAAATTACAAAATTTGGTTATTTCACCTTGTAAAACTTTTTAGCCTAGTGTTCTTCATGGGTTAAAAATGACAGATGCTTCAAGATACAGTGTATTGGTCCATACACCAGGCACCTATCTGTAGCCTAGGATGCAATGGGGAAGCAGGGGTGGGGGTGCAGCTCACCCTACAAGGGCATTTATTGGTGGTGGTGGTCATAGCAATTTTTGTTTGAGGGACCCCCTCTTGTCACTTTGACACCAGGAACTTCTGAGATATCCTTCATGTGGGACACTACCAGGGAGTGGGCAGGGGGGGATTTCTAGGTAATGGACCTTCTCTACTTTTCTTCTTCAGTTCCCAAGGCCTCTTCCTTGGAGTGCCTTTTAAACCACTAGAAACAGTTAGGATTATATAACTTGGGAAAAGACTGATCTCCTGTAATACACTGTATGGCCTCAGTGGGATCTATCAGTTAGATAGATCTCTTCTGCAGGAAATAGGGCAAATACACCTAGGGTACCATCATTGCTCTTCCCTAGACCTTCTTTGCTCTACACTAGGACCTGAACCTAAGGACCTCTTGCAGAATGTGTTTACCCAGATGTGTGGGTTAGTAAACTCCCTCCTGGTATGCTGGATGATAATTATCTAAAAAGGCCTCCTCCAAATAAACCCAGGTTGCTGGAGAAAACATAGGCCATCTCTAGCAAAGGGGACTTTGACACACACTCTCTCTCACTATTCCTCCTCCTCGTAGATGTGGGAGCCCCTCTTGTCACTTTGACACCAGGGTTAATGGCTTATTCATTTCCTAGGTTAATGGTTATAACTGGACCCAGTTGTAGTCAGTCTACCTCAGTACAGGTACCTTAAGGAGTATTCCCAAGCAGCTGCCAAAACTCTCTTTGTTTCAGGGAAATTCCCTCCCTGTCTTCTCCAGCCTGACATGGACTGCCTAATTCTACTTGGTGGTAAACAGAAACATGGCGTCTGCTTATCTGTCTGAGCTGATGATGTTTAGAACAGGAACCCTTTTTTTCTGCTTTCTGGCAGCACTTTGCCTCTTCTGACTCCTCCTCGCCCTTCTCCTGTTTCTGCACCACCTTGGGTGTGGCCCGTGTAACTGGCTTCTGTACCATCCTCCATGCCTCAGGCGCCAGGGCTCCTTCTCCCTCTCGCTGTAAAAGAGCAAGAAGAGCACCACCTGGATTTAACACCACCCACTTCAGATTTCCCCACAGTGTCTCAAGTTAAAAAAAGAAAAAAAAAGTGACAATGGGGAACAAATATTGACTGACTTTTAAGGGAACCCAAGTGGAACATATTCACTATTTAAACTAATTTAAGTTTGTTGGTTTAATTAAGATAGACATGTCTTTAAAGTTACCAGCATTAAATGTGAAACTTATTCTACCAAGGTTTGCTGAAACTCAAATAAGCTCATGTTACCTCTGTTGCAGTTTGTTAGCAATAAGATGACTTAAAACATGGGTAATATGTTCTGTCTTAAAGTATTATGAGTAATTGTTAAGGTAGCTTTCAAAGTCTTTGGTAACCTGAAACTTTAAAGTTTTGCTTGGATGATAAGTGGAATTAAAATCATTGGATGTCTAGGTCTTTTCCAAATAGCATAAAGTGCTAAAACATTGATTACTGGACATAGGTTTGTGCTTTTGACTTCTTATTGCGAAGAAACTAAGGATATTTAAGTCTGTTGGTAAACATGCTTTGTACTTAATCAGCTCATAAATTTGCTGTCTAAGAAATTCTAGTGTAACAGTTCACAATTGGTTGTTACTTAGTCTTCACTGGATACTGAGGTTTCTCAGAGTTCAGAATTCTGCTAACTGTAGTTAAAACTGATGGGAATAGGGAAGCAACTCTGTGTGTAAAAAAGTAGGAAATATGTGACAAAGATATAAGGAATAGGAATGTATTTTTCTTTAAGGTAAAAGAAAGCAGTTTTTTCCTAAATGATACTGGTTGTTTGGAGAGAAATGGCTTGGGACAAAATCTGAATGCAAAGGAAAATTGTAGGAGGTTTGTGAAGGGAAATCTTCAGAAAGGAATTCTAGGTGTGGTTAGGATAGACTAAGATGACTAAGATTGAAATGAATGGATTTTATTTTATTTTTTAAAAGATTTTATTTATTTACTTGAGAGAGAGAGAGTGAGAGAGAGCATGAGAGGGGAGAAGGTCAGAGGGAGCAGCAGACTCCCTGTGGAGCTGGGAGCCTGATGAGGGATCCACGGGACTCCAGGATCACAACCTGAGCTGAAGGCAATCCTTTAACCAACTGAGCCACCCAGACGCTCCATGAATGGATTTTAAAGTATACTGGCATAAAATTGTAAAGTCTGCTTTCTCTCTGTTAAAAAGACAAATTTTTCTGGAATTGTTGGTCTGTTCTTAATAAGAAAATATAAATAGTTGGGGTTTTTTTGTTGTTGTTTTGTTTTGTTTTTTGCCTGCCCAGAAAAAAGAGTTTCTGTATTTTGCCTTTATCAGGTCTTTGATGACCCTAATCCTATTTAGGCATGTGCTTTAGAACTTTCTAAGGTTTTAACAAACTTCCCCAAGATTTAAATTATAAACAGAAGTCTCATTGACCTATTAGGCTTGTTTATTTGGTATCTTACCTTCTGGTATTAGGTCATCACTCGATATTCTGGTTATTGAAGTGTTATGTGTCACAGAAATAACTGAATTTCTTTGTTAATTGCATCATAATTAACTTTCATATCAGACCATTAATAATGTCCATTTCTGAGTTTTTGTCATTTCTTTTTCTTTTTAAGATTTTATTTAAATATTTGAGAGAGAGAGTGATAGAAAGATCATGAGTGGGGGTGGGGGTTAGAGAGAGAAGCAGACTCCCCACTAAGCAGGGATTCCTATGTGGGACTTGATCCCAGGACCCCGGGATCATGACCTGAGCCGAAGGCAGACACTTAACTACTGAGCCATCCAAGAGCCCCAGTTTTTGTCATTTCTAATTGTTCTTGTTGTCTTGCAAAATGAATTTCATCCAAGGAGGTTCATATAGAGGACTTTTAGGGCAAGTACAGGTACTCAATACCTTTAAGATAAAACCTGAAATGGGTAAGAATCTTCAGAATTGACTAAAAAGTTGCATTCAAACTGAACAAGAATTAGTGACATGGGACTGAATGAACTAACAAGCTGATTATAATTTTATGACTCTTGTTTGAAACATCACTAGTTCTCTAATGTTTGCTCTTCCAGATTAAGGAAACGTTGTCTTAAAATATCTATGACTTACAGAACTGTGATAAATAAAGTACTCATTTGTGAACAAATTGAAGCATTTAACATTTTCTCTTTACCTGAGCCCTCTGTTATTTTACCAAGGTGTGACTGGAAGTCATACTTGAGAGAGGCATGCATAGACTCAGAAAGGACCAAACAGCTTTAAGGAACTAGGGTTGAATTTATGAAAGTCATAAAGCCCCTTGGAAATGTTGGCCTGATACCTTGTTTACAGAGTTCCCAGCAGCCTCAGCAGGTGAGTAAAGAATGTCACTTCCTGGCAAGTACAGCAACCTCAAGATATACTGGGGACCTTGAGAAGAATCTTCCAAATCTACAGATATTGCACGCATGTCCATTGGCAAGTACTTGGCTTGGTTTCTGGCCTGTAGAGGCTACTAAGGGTTCAACCCAAAGATTCCTTATAAAAGTTCCAACAAAGCAGATTTTTAAAAAATCTATAATCAATCACTATTCTTGCTGAGCTTATATAAATAATTGGGCCAAGTTTGTTAATATTGGACTTTTTTACAAACAAATTAGCCTTGATTTGGCTATCTCTGAAAATAAAGGGTGATTTTATAGAGACAAATTGTGAAAAATAACAAATCTTTGCAGATGTTAAATTCTAGTTCTGATTGTCTTTGAATATTTGTTGTTTACCTATGCTAGACAACTTGGGATAAACTTCAGAGAAATTGCCACAATGGCTCATGTGTAGACCATCTCCTTGCTTGTTACTCTGTGAGGATAATAACAGGACCCCAAAGGCATATGATTACTTGAACTGCCGAAAAAACTAACAACCAGACCAATTCTGTGTGGCTGGGAAAACAAAATTGCTCCTTAAAAGCCAGAGCATAACCCACTCCATGGGGTTAACTATGGACTTGTGGAGATAATTGGACGAACCCACTTTCTCTATAATGGGATTGGATGATGCACTTGGGGATGCCCTGATTTCTGAGACAAGTCTTCTCCCACTTGCCAGTAATTCTTTACAATTAGGATAGTATTAGGGGTAGACCTCAAACAAAGAGGGTTCCTTGATGGTTTTATTCCTTAGTCGTATTTGTCTGAGGAACTACCTCTATTGATATAACATTACAAGTAGAGGCTTTACTCAAGCATACAACTAACTTTAAGCTTCACGTTTACTCACCCACAAATTCAAAAGGTGACTCTCCAAAAGCGAGTAGCCCTTGATATCCTGACTGCAGTTCAAAAAGGCCCAAAATTAGATGACTAACTCCTAATGGGACCCAATGGCTAATTTGTGTCCATGGCTTCCCCCAGACTGGATAGGCTGCTGTACTCTGGGTCTTGCCTGGATGCACAGATGCATTATTAAAACTATAACCAACCCAGCCAAACTTACAAATTTAAAACAATGGTAGACATGTTCTATGTCTCATTGGTATGACTACCTAACATCCATTTTTTTTCCCTCTTTGGGACTGGAGGATGTTGTTTGGCACATGGGAGCTCTTAATAACATATGGTCAAAGCCCTAAATGATACTCAGAATAACATTTCTCTACTAAATAATGAAATGACACAAATGTGTTAAACAGTTTTACAAATAGAATGGCAGTAGATGTTTTAACTGCTGTATAAGGTGGAACGTTTGCTTCACAAAACAAAATGCTGTGTCTATGTTCCAGATTACCACAAATATATTTCTAGGTTTCTAACTGACATGTATACCTAACTTGGTGCTTTAAACAATTCCTCTTTCCTTTAATGATTGGTTAAACTCCTGGAGTGGAAAAGGATTTTTGTTAACTATCAAAGGACTCTTATTTGGGCTGATTTTCTTTTTGTTATTCTAATCATGTTTTGCTGTTTTCTCCCATATCTCTCCACTTGGTGGTGAGACTTCTTCACTGCTGTAACTTCCAGCTGATACATGATCCTTTCCACTTGGGAAGATCCACACATTTGGTCTCCCTTGGATTCAACTGCTTCAGCCTTTCACAACTCCTCTATCTATATAAGTCCCAGATGACAGTGTTGACCCATAGGTAGAGACATCTCTACTCCCAGCAGGAAGAAGTTACAGAAGATGAGACCTTCCACCCTCAGTAACCTTAAAGATTTAAGGGTCAAAATTGTTCAGGGGGAGAATGATGCGGTAAACAAAGGCAGAAGAAAAATTATTAAATTTCCTTACGATTTACAGCCCATTGACAAGTCCTTGAAATGGGCAGAATGACATTCCTCTAGGAACTCAGCTACTTCAATATTGATACTTTGCTGAGGGCAAAAGGAAATCTTAGCCCAATCCCCAGAACCCTGTAAATCTACTTTAACATATAAAAATTCCTTGGGAAACCTCCTTTATCTCTACCCCCTCCAGATACATGTTGGCCTTTATCCCACAAGCATATGACCTACCAATATACATCTGAAGAGTCTCATGACTGAGTTTTTAGTAAACAATAATAAATGAACTTTCCTAACAATAGTTAACCCCATCAGGATCCTGGAAACCTTGATTCCAGAATACCTGGGAGCCTTATGCTATCCCTAACCTCCCAACTAGAAAGTATATAATGGGCCACTCCTCATGACCCCATTGCAGCTCTTTCTGCCCATAGGTCCTATTGCCATGCTTTTATAAAACCACCTTTTTCACAAAATAAGAAAGAAAAGAAAAGGAAAGAAAGAAAAGAAGGAAGGAAGGAGAAAGGAAAACTTGGATCCATGAACTGGAAGAGCCCACTGTGTACATGGAAAAAATGGCCTATCATGGTCAACTCTATGATATAATCTAATAAACCTATTAGACACCAAATATACAAAAGCAGTCTTCTGTGTATCCTTGCAAAAAGGCCAAGTCTTTGCAAAGACTTTGCAAAGAAGTTATTTTGTTTGCACTGACAAAATAACTTCATAAAGTAAGAAAATAGTGGAAGAAGAATTTTTAGAAACTGAAGAAAATGCGAG
Source organism: Mellivora capensis (assembly GCA_004024625.1). Classification (NCBI taxonomy): domain Eukaryota; kingdom Metazoa; phylum Chordata; class Mammalia; order Carnivora; family Mustelidae; genus Mellivora; species Mellivora capensis. The sequence continues at coordinate 16,716 of PISX010020675.1, read as the reverse complement.
CCAACAATTTAATTTGTAGGTAAGCTATCTTTTAAATATCGTTCCTATAGAAAAATAGTCTGATATAGACAAAACAATCAGTAAATACTCTACACACGAACTCTTCCTAAGAAATTTATGAGATACATTTTAAAGCAGTGGTTAGAGAAAAATGCAGAGCTCTACACAGTTATGATACTTAGATAAATAAAAATTAAAAATTAAACCAATTAAATCCCTAACTCAGAAAGACAGGGGAGAAAAAGAAGAAAGAATATTTAAAAATAAGGAATAGAAATCAAAATAGGAATTAGAAAATCTTAAAAATAAATAAATCAAAATATTTTTTCTTGTTGAAAAATTAACAAAATAGACAAGCCACTAGTTAATCTTACCCAGAAAAAGAAGAGAAGGTGTAGATACATAAAATAAGAAATGATGTGGGGGAAATAACTTTTGAAAAAGAATAATTATAAAAGTCATAATGTTTTGTATAGCTCTATGCAATTTATTTAAAAAATGAAATGAAATAGTTTCCCACAAAATACAATATGCCAAAATTGACCTCAATAGAGATAAAAATTTTAAGCAAATAATTTTCACAAGAAAAAACAGTGAGATGTGACAGAATTATCCTACAAGAAGCCCCAGATTCATTTATTTTTCTCAAAGATATTCCATCATCCTTGCTCCTGAGCATAGAAAAAGTAGGGAAACTTCCAAATTTCTTTAATTAAACAAGTATGACATTGATGCACAAATCACATAAAATATAAAAAGAAAACTTAAGAACCAGTCTCAGTTTTAAATATGGATGCCAAAATTCAAAGTTAAACACCAGCAGATTCCAATGGTATATTAATGAAATACACCATGATCAAGTGATTTATTCCAAAGTATTTTAATGTTAGGAAATCTAATATAGTTCATTACATTAATAGCTAAAGAGAAATAATAAATGATTATTTCTTATAGATACTGAAAAGGCCTTTGACAAATTCAACACCCATTTCTGATTAAAAAGTATACACTCAATAAAATAAGTATTACTTCTTCTTTAATAGTAACTATGTGTAACTCATTTCTAGAGCCATATTTTTACTTAACAGGGAAACTTTAGAGTTACTCCCACTAGGGTCAGAATAAAGCTAAAGATGCCCACTCTTTATTCCATTAACAACATATTCCAGGTGTTAGCCAATATAATTAGACAAGAGAAGATGATTTCCAACATGACAATTTGAAAAGGAAGAAGCAAAACTACATCTTTCTTCAGAGACTACAATAAAATACCTATGAAACTCAAAGGAATAAATGATAAAACAAGTAATAACAATAATGTAGAAAGATAAAAAATTAATATATGCAATTAAATAGCTTTCGGATATATAAACAATAACTGTTAGAAGATATATAATGGACAAGAAAACATTTTATATTAACAATTCGAAAATGAAATATTTAAGAATAACCTTTAAAAGAAATATGCATATTTGTTCCAGTTCTATCATGGTGGCATACGTCCACTGTGGTCTACCTTTCTAGCTGATTGCAACTAAAAACCCTAGATAAAATACAAAAACACCTCTAAAATTAAACAACAGCAAGCAGAATGTGGAGGAAAATTTATCTTTCTGGTCGGAGGAACCAGGGAAAAGCCATCCTGAGCGTTGGAACTTGAGGAAGGAAAATCCCATATCAGAAGGGAATCCCTAATTATGCATATAAACCTGAATATTTTAGGCTGGTTCTTGAGTTGTGCATGTGTGGGAAAAACCCAAACCAGCATAGCAGTGCCTTAGAGAACCCAACTTCATATGAGCCATAACCACAGAAAAGTGAAACATTACTTGGGTCTGAACCTATATGGTTAAGAACATATATGGTTCTTAAATCATTACATTCACAAAAGGATTACAACATATTTCAGGGTCCACACAACATAACATTCCACAGTTTATAAAATACAATCATAAATCGCCTAGAAAATGTGAGCAAATCTCAAGAGAGAAGACAATCAATAAATGCTAACCACAAAATGACTTGGAGTTTAAAATATGAGAAAAAAGATTTTAAAATAGCTATTATAACTATACTCCATGAGGCCATGGAAAATGCACTTGAAAGCAATGGAAAGAAGTTCATTGAACCCCCAAGAGGATATAAAAACAAAAGAGAAAAATAGCATGCCTAGACATAGCATAATTAAACTGCTGAAAAACAAAGAATGTAAAGACATATAAACAGTTTTGAAAGCAGCTATGAAATGACACATTACATTGACTTTTACTTCTCTCCGTATGCAAAAATAACTAAAACTGGATTGTAGACCTAAACATACAAATTAAAATTATAAAACCTTAGAAGAAAACACAAGAGAAATCCCTTATAATTTAGCAAAACCATAAGAAAATAATTGGGACATCTCCGCAGTTAAAAGCCTCTGTACATGGAAAATTATAATTATGAGGGGAAAAAAGGCAGGCCAAACATGAGAGGATATATTCAGAATACATACATCAGACAAAGGACTTGTATCCAGATTACATTAAAAAACATATAACTTAACAGAAAGACAAAGGACCCTCATCATCACCAAATGGGCAAAAGGTTTGAATAGACACCACAAATGAAGATAGACCAAAAGCAGATAAGGACAAAAGGAGATGAAAAGATGATCATCATTAGTCATGATGAAAATGCAAATTAAAGGGCTCCTGGGTGGCTCAGTTATTAAGTGTCTGCCTTCAGCTCTGGTCATGATCCCAGGGTCCTGGTATCGAGCCCCATATGGGGCTATCTGCTCATCAGGGAGCTTGCTTCTCCTTCTCCCTCAGTCTGCTTTTCTGCCTACTTGTGATCTCGCTCTCCTCTGTCAATTTAATAAATAAAATCTTAAAAAAAAAAGAAAATGCAAATTAAAACTATGAGATTCTACTACATACCCATTAGAATGATGAAAATTAACAAAACTTACCCAGGTCAGGAGTTGGTGAGGATGGGAAGAAAGTAGAACTTTCATACACTGCTGGTGACAGTGAAAAATAGTAAAACCATTTTGGAAAATGTTTTGGCAATTTAGGAAAAAGTTAAACACACAAACCTAACAAATTACCCAGCCATTCCTCTCCTAGGAATTGGCTCAAGGAGAAAAAAGAGGAAAATCTGTTCAATCAAAGTCTTACATACTTTTGTTTATAGCAGCTTTATTTGTAATAGCCAATAACTGAAAACCCAAATTTTGATCAACAAATGAGTGGATAAAGAAATTTTGGTATATTTAGCAATGGAATTCTACCCTGTTATAAAAAATAATGAACTTCTGATACATACAACAATATGAGTGGATCTCAAAATTACATGAAAGAGGCCACTCACACCCCCAAAAACGTACATACCATATAGATAGAATTGAAAATTTGGAGACTTACAATGTCTGTTCTGGCATGTAAAGAGTTTGGAAGTTGTCATCCCATTTACAATAAAGAAAAAGCTGAACAAACTAAAAAACAATAATTCTTCTTATATTTATTGAACTATTGACTTCACAATGCAAACCACTTCCTTGAAATCTGGAATCAGAATATAGAAATCACAGCTTAGTGGGATCAGAAACTACTGCTGGAGCTTGTTAGAAATAGTTAAAGGATAATTGACTAATTGCTGGAGACTTAGTAGAGACTAGCATCAGATAAAAACTCCTGGGTGCATCCCAGAGATAAATCCCATTTGATGATGGTGTTTGATCATTTAAAATACAAAAATGAGTCACATCTATACACTAAAAATAAACTACCTGAAAACAAAATTAGAAAAACAGTCTCATTTACAACAGCATCTAAAGGAATAACTTGGGAATCAACTTAACTAAGAAGAGGAAATACTTGTATACTGGAAACTACAAAAACACTGATGAAAGAAATTGAAGAAGACACAAACAAATGGAATGATTTCCAGTGTTCATGGATGGGAAGACATAATATCATAAAGTATCCTTATTACCCAAAGCTATCTACAGATTAATTCTAGTCCTATAAAAATACTAATGCCACTTTTTCTAGAAATAGAAGAAAAATTCATGTGGAACCATGAATAGCCAAATAAGTTTTGAGAAGAACAATGAAGTTGGAGGCATCACACTTTCTGATTTCAAAATTTATTTCAAAGTTACAATAATCAAAACAGTATGGTGCTGGCATAAAGACTGGCATACAAACCAATAGAACAGAATAGAAAATCCAGAAGTAAACCCTCATATATGCAGTAAATTGACCTTCAGTAAGGGTGTCAAGAATACACAATAGGGAAAGGATGATTTCTTTAAAAAAAAATGGTGCTGTAAGAACTGCATATCTACATGCAAAAGAATGAAATTGAAAACTTACACCATCCACAAAATCAACTTCATATGGATTAAATACTTCAACATTAGACTTGAAACTATAAAACCCCTAGAAAAAAAACAGTGGAAAAACTTTTTGACATTGGTTATTGATTATGGCAATGATTTCATGGATATGACAACCAAAACCATAGGCAATGGAACCAAAAAAATAAGCAAATGGGACTACATCAAACTAAAAAGATTCTGCTCAACAAAGAAAAAAATGAAGAGAGTGAAAAGGCAACCTAGAGAATGGGAGAAAGTATTTTCAAGACATGTATCCCATAGGGAATTAATCTCCAAAATATAAAAGGAACTCCTACAACTCAATAGTGTAAAAACTAATAACCTGATTAAATTGAAGAAATTTTGATATTGAAGAGGACAAACATAAATGGAAAGATATTCCTTGCTCATGGATTGGACCAGTTAATGTTAAAATGTTCATACTACCCAAATAAATCTGCATATTCAGTGCAATCCCTATCAAAATTCCAATGGCAGTTTTCAAAGAAATAGAACAAATAACCGTAAAGTTTGTATGGAACCACAAAAAACATTAATTAGCTAAAGCAATCTTGAAAAAGAAAAACAAAACTGGAAGCATCATTCTTCCTGACTTCAAGCCATACTATAAAACTATCGTAATTGAAACACTATGGTATTGGCATAAAAATAGATATATATCAATGGAATAGAAACGAGAAATAAATAGGAATAGAAACCAGAAATAAACCTATGCCTATATAATCAATTTATTTATGACAAAGGTGCCAGGAGTATACAATGGGGAAAATAGTTTCTTCAATAAATGTTGTTGGAAAAACTGGATCACCACATGGAAAGAATGAAACTATACCACTGTCTTACACCACACACAAAAATTAACTTAAAATGAATTAAAGACTTAAACATAAGATTTGAAACCATAAACTCCTAAAAGAAAAGACAGGAAGTAAATGCCTTAACATAGGTCTTGCTGGTGGGTTTTTTTTTTTAATTTAGCAACAAAAGCAAAATGAATAATGGGATTACATAATAATAAAAAGCTTCTTCACAGCAAAGGAAACCATCAAAAAAAATGAAAAGGCAACCTACTAAATGGAAGAAAATATTTGCAACTCATATGTCTGATAAAGAATTAATATCCAAAATATATGAAGAACTCCTACAACCCAATCTCACACACACACACATAAAAAAACAACCCACATATCCAGTTAAAACATGGACAGAAAATCTGAGTATACATTTTCCAAAGAAGAGGTACAGATGACCAACAGGTGCATGAAAAGATGCTCAGCATCATTAATCATGAGGGAAATGCAAATCAGACCCACGATGAGATTTCACCTAACAACTGTTAGACTATTATCAAAAAGACAAGCAATATAAAGGAGGGCATGTATTGCATGGAGCACTGGGTGTGGTGCATAAACAATGAATCTTGGAACACTGAAAAAAAATTAAAAACAAGACAAGAAATAACAAGTGTTGGTCAGGGTGTGAAGAAAAGGGAACCCTTACTGTTGGAGGGGATGTAAATTGGTGTAACTGCTATGGAAAACAATATGGAGATTTCTCAAAAAATTAAAAATGTAACTACCATATGATCCAGCATTTCCGCTTCTCAGTATTTATCTGAAGAAAAATGAAAACACTGACTTGAAAAGATGTATGCACTTTTATGTCCATTGTAGAATTATTTATAATTGTTAAGATATGAACCATCAACAGATATATTGTGGTATATATACACAGTGGAATATTATTCAACCATAAAAAGGAATGGAATGTTGCCATTTGCAACAAATAGGTGGGCCTTGAAGGCATTATGGACCTTGAAGGCATTATGCTAAGTGATATAAGTCAGAAAGAGAAAGACAAATACCATATAACCTCTCTTATATATGAAATCTAAAACAAAACAAAACAGCAGTAACAACAACAACAACAAATCGTCCACAGATTCAGAGAACAGATTGATAGTTGCCAGAGGAAAGGGGTGGGGGTGGGGAAGAAATAAGTTAAAGGGGCCAAAATAGAAAACTAAGATGGGTTAAATAATTGAATAGACATTTCTCAAAAGAAGACATACAAATGACCAGGAGGCATATGAAAACCCCTCAATGTCCCTAATCATCAGGAAAATGTAAATCAAAACCACACTGAGATATCCTCTCACACCTGCTAGGATGTCTGTTATCAAAAAGACAAAAAGTAATGAGTGTTGGTGAGAATGTGGAAAAAAAGAGAATCTTTGTGCATTGTTGGTGGGGATGCAAAATGGTGTACCTGCTATGGAAAACAGTATAGAGGTTACTCAAAAAATTAAGAATAGACTGCCAAATTATCCAGAAATCCACTTCTGTATATTTATCCAAAGGAATTGGAATCAGGATCTCAAAGTGATATTAGTACTCCCATGTTCATTTCAGCACCATTCATAATAGCCAGTGCATGGAAACAACCTGTCCATCAACAAGTGAATGGATAAAAATGTATTTTATACACACAATGAAATATCATTCAGCCTTAAGAAAGTAGAGATTATACAATATTTCACAACATGGAAGAATCTTGAGAACATTATGCTAGGTGAAATAAGCCAGTCACAGAAAGAAAATAGCACATGATTGCACTTATTCGAAGTATCTGAAATGATCCAATTCATAGAATCAAAGAGTAGAATGGTGACTGCCATGGGCTGGGAGAGAGGAGAAATGGGATTACTAATCAACAGACAGAAAACTTCAGTTAAGCAAAATGAATAATTTCTAGAGATCTACCATACCACATTGTACCTATAATCAACTCTACCATATTGTACAGTTAAAAATTTGTGAAAAGGGTAGATCTAATGTTATGTTTCCTTGACACAATAAAATAAAACAAAGTTCAAGGCACTATTCAAAACAAAAAGATTTTTCAGAGTTTAAAAAATGTTTTAAGTATCCAAATTTTTGAATCTCAATATTAATAATGTCTCCTTCACAGTGACATTGACAGGATTAAATCAGGTACATGTAAAAATGATCCCCTTACATAATCTTTTTTTTTTTTTTAAGATATATTTGATTACTTCAGAGAAAGGGAGAGAGCAGAGAGGAGGGGAAGAGGAAGAGGGAGAGAGAATCTTAAGCAGACTCCTCACTGAGGGCAGAGGCCACCTCAGGTCTTGATCTCAGGATCCCAAGATCATGACCTGAGCTAAAACCAAGAGTCATAATCTTATGTAAAAGTGGAATAGAGAGAAAAATTATAAGGGACTTAACAGTACAGTTTTCTTTTTAGAGTTTGTTTTCCCTTCAAATTTCATATTAAAACTTTACACACATTTAGTTCAAGAAAGGAAGGACCAGTAAGCTGCTTCTCCTCAAGTTGTTGCTCATGTTTGTCATTAGTATGAGAAGGGAGGCTCTGGCCTGGTAGAGCAGCGTTGTACCTCCAACTAGACAAGACTGTAGAGAATGAGAGAATATCATCGTAAATAACTAAGCTATACTAGAAAATGAAAAATTAGCTGATTATTCTCTTCCTGCATTCCTGTTAGTATTCCCAATTTATTCTGGTGTTATTTTAAACTTCCTATTAAGAGCAATACATTCTGCTCAGAGACTTCTCTGTCAATACCCAGACTATGATTTCAATGCAGAAAAATCAAACCATGAGTTTCCTGAGGGGAAGAATCATGTCTTACTCCTTTTTTTCCTTTCCATCAATTAATAGTGCTTAACATATACAAAACCCATAGATTCTTAATGTTTAAATAAGTAAATAGAAGAAAAAAATATTGTGGCAAATTATGCAAGGAAATCTTTGATTTTTATTTTTCACTAAGGAGAAATTTATGCCTAAAACCTAAATCAGTACAGTCTTTATTTAAACAAAGCTGAAGTTGAGATGGGATAAATTAAGAGTAGATAAGGCATAAAGGAATGGTAATTCTTGTTTGCAGGAAATGATATCACTTAGGAGTTTTGTTTTTTCTTTCTTTATCCTTCGTTTTCAATGACTATTTCAAGTTTTCCTGAGTCCCTGATGATACAGTCAGTTACAGCCTTGAGCTGTGCTAAATAAAGGAACAATTATAAATTTCATAGTGAAGGTCTTTCTGACATACCATTCTCTTGTGGAGAGGTAGACAAGAGAGAAAGGTGGGGGAAATACCATGATAACTTTTTTTCACTGGCCCTTTTAATTCTTGTCCATTGTGTGTTTTACTACCATCCATCAGAGTTATGTCAAGAACAGGCTTTACTTAAAATAACTGAAAAGTACCATAGTCTATCACTTACCCCCGTCAACAAGTCAATTTAAAGCTCACCATCTTTTACTAGGTCAAAAGGAATTGCTAATATTTTTAGAGAACATGATGGATTACAGTGAGAATTCTAACAAAAGGTGACCAAAATAAAACATCAACATCATTTTCGTTTCTGAATTGGATGGAAGAAGAATGGGAAAAGCATAGATGACATTCCTCACTCAACCTTATTTGTGATTTATTTTAAGAGAGATGGAGCAGGGCAATGGGGATAAATTTCAAGCCATCATTTAAAAATGTGGCCACAGGCAGTTGTTATTGATGTGTTATTGCATCCTGCTATTTGATACAATTTAAAATGCATTTTTCTTTCCTTAAGTTTGATTTAAGGTTGTCTGCCCAAAACTCCTCTAGGGGCACTCCCCATTTTGTGTCTTCATTTTTTAAGGAATGTGAAGTTGATACAAAACTTAGAGAATTTGGTCTTGAAGTCATTGAGGAAAGAAAATTGGTCATAGAGGAAAGAAATCAGTCCCCTCTTTTATGGGGCATATCTCTGAAACCTTTATGCTTTTCCTAACTGACTCTGGAACTCACCAGAACCACAGACACCCCAATCTCTAGCTGTATTCAAGATTTGGCTTCTATTTCATCATTTCAAATGTATTTAGTTAGTTTCAAGTGCTTTATCTCCTACTTCCATAGTATAACAGTTTATAAATTGGTGTCTATAGAACACTAGAGGAGCCAGAGGAGAGTTGAAGAGAGTACCAAGAAAATGTAAAATCTGCCTCACACCTACAGTTCATCCACGGAACATCTGCCTTTTTTTAATGTTAAGATTTATTTATATACCATATGAATTAAGGATACCACTAGTTTAAAAAGTTGGAAAACCATTGCTCTACCCAATTTAGAACAACTGAAGAAAAGCAGAATCATAGAAATTTAGAGCAAAAAGATATTTAAGAGACAATTTAGTCCAATTCTTTGATTATATGGATGAGAAAATTGAATTGGGAAGAAGTAAAGAAACATGTCTGAGGGCTCATGGTGATTTGCAGACATAGATCTGTTGATTTCTAGTCCAATATTCTTCCTTTCTTGTTTTATAATGTCAGTGATGTTTAAGGAATGGAAAGTGAGGAAACGTTTCTAGTAGCTAACTAAACTCCATGATGTTGTTAGCTACTTTAGAGATCCTATGAAATATTAAAACAGATTAGCCCCCATTCACTCATCTTTCTGTCTATCCAACCATCCATCTACCCACCAAAGAAACCAAAGAAATATAGGTTAATACTAGAAGGCTATTCCTGATTATATATTTTTTTAAAGATTTTATTTATTTATTTGACAGACAGAGGTCACAAGTAGGCAGAGAGGCAGGCAGAGAGAGGGGGAAGCAGGCTCCCCGCGAAGCAGAGAGACCGATGTGGGGCTCGATCCCAGGACTCCGGGATCATGACCTGAGCCGAAGGCAGAGGCTTTAACCCACTGAGCCACCCAGGTGCCCCCTGATTATATTTTTTATAGCAGAAATACTATAATAAATACACCGAATTCTCAAGCACTCAAAGTTTAAAGACTAAAAGCTTATCTTTAACCTAAGGGTTTTGGGGGGGAGGTGTTCATATAACCTAATATATAGATGTTCATAGCCAATCCATGTGGATCTGTGAGCCTGGTGGTGGGTATTGTGGAAGGCACCTATTGCATGGAGCATTGGTTGTGGTGCACAAACAATGAATTTTGGAACACTAAAAAAAAATTAAATAAAAAAACACACATCTATATGGAAGGCATGTATTCCAGATCCTTTATCTAAGAGAACACTGAAGCAGATAGTGGACACACATATGAGACTTTTGATCAAAGATTCCTGGGAACTTCCAAAAATAATTCATATTTAAAAAAGGAACTTTTAACTTAGATTTTGCTATGAAAACCTGGATATCAGTATGTCAAGTTGAATCACATACTGATGTCACTTTTTGTCATAAGTGATATGTGTCTTCAAACCAGACATCCTCACTCCTGTACTTGTGTTACTCTCTAGAAGGACATAAAACATGGGAATTAAAGTGATATTAACAAACTTTTCACTGGATCTTTCTGTAATCTACTATTATAGTATCACTAGCTCCCATATTAATCCCCCAGTTTGCAAGTGGTATCTCACATACACTTGAAATAATTCTTTAGTGACCAAAAGTCATGTGCCCTTTTCTTATTCTTCTGCTCCAGACTCACTCAGAGATGTATGCTTCCAAGGCCTCCAGTCCATGTGGATCTATGTGAAGTTGTCTTGCTTCAGCTGGCAGAGGCCACAGTAATTCTCTCTTACAGGGTGCACCTGCTTTCATGGATGTCACCATCACCTCCATAGGCCCCCGAAGTTGCTACTGGGCATGGCTACTACTTGTCTCTGGTACTGCTTCTTTCAAAGAGTGCTGTCAGTTGCTGCTGCTGCTATAATATACTACTAATGTCTCAATGCACTCTGTCACTTACTCTGACGACCATCACCTGCATTAGGGGCTGTTCTTGCATATGAACCCTCGAGGAACACTGGCCAAAGCCATTTGGGATCTGGGAAAAACTGTAAAGATCTCTTCTTTACAACCTGTGTTGTTTCTTTTAGTGGCATATTAAAAAAGAGACTGTACCAAACTCTACAGTGTTTTTATTCAAACAGCTATGATAAAATAAACCTAATATATAGATATTCATAGCTTCTTTGCCTGCCTCCTCTCTGAAGAGATAAAGGACAAAATTTAAGTGTATTGTTTGAGAAAAGCAATCAAGGAAATAGAACTACAAATCCAATTAGGATAGGGGACATATGGTAGAGGGATTTCCCATGTCAGATGTGTATCGTGAATGCTCTATGCAGAGGATGGGGAGCTTGATAGATCAGGATGGTGAGGACAAGACTATGCAGATGGGAGAATTCTATTAGGATACAGAATGAGAAATTTCCAGGAATCTGGAGATGCTCAAGAATCAGGAAGTTTTCGTTAGAGTGGCTGTGAACTAAGTTTCTCTACTCACATGATGCTGGAAAGATAAAGAAGTCTTAAATTTCAGTCTGGACTAGGTGCAGCTTTATACACACTGTGTAGTTATTTCCGTAGTGATGTACTGCACACCATCCTATCCCCTCCCTATTTCTCCCCCTTCCATAGACATGAGTTCAGAAGGACTAGGTCAGGAGTCAATTGTGAAGGAGAGACACCAAGAATGTATACAGAATTCCTGCTGCCTCTTGAGGCTGACGCTTCACTACAAAGTGGAGCTTGATGATCTCTCTCCTCTCCTGAGATAAATTCTCACTGAGATTATTCAGAGTCCCATAAACTTATTGTAGATTTACTCTTGAGTTGGCCAGAGTTACCCAGCTTTGCCTTAGCCACAATCAAAAAAAAATTTAGGTTCAACTATCCTCACTTTCAATAAAAAACAGAATTGTCTCTTGGATCATGGTAAGCTATTCTTGGTCATGCAGTTAAGTTCTTTGGGTGCCAGTGTAAACTGACACTTCCATTGTTTTTGCATTCATATACTCCAATTTTATAATCCCCAAATTAATTCAGAACACCTGAAGATGAATCTGCATCAGAAGACTACATGCTTCCCAAGGTATCCCAGTTGATTCAAGGGCAGATTTATTGTAGACTTGTGGGCTCACCAGCTTTTAACCTCATTTTGCTTCTCAGATCGGCATCTGTGTTTGTTTAACAGCCACTGGCTGAATCACTCTGAGAATCATGGAAGCATGTGGAAGCCCCAGGGGTCACATGGCTCATCTCCTGAAGTGACACTGTGGGTGTTTATATCACTCATTGGGTTAGGATTTGTCTCATGGAAATTGAGCTCAAAGGTTGAGTCTGTCAGTTTCCCAGAAAAATAAATCTCAGAATTCTCAGTGACCTAAAGTTTTCCCCAAGGATATCAACATTCTTTTCTCCTAAAGCCAAGAAAGAGGTGATGCCATATCCCGATAACAAGGAGGCTGTATTTAATTCATGTTTCCAGTATTTATAGTGTTCCTACCATGTGCCAGGCCCAGCACTACATACAGAGATGACTGGAGTAAATACATAGTCTCCATTCTTATCTCAAGAAGGTCACTGGCTATTAGGGGAACAGACAGTACTCCCACAAGGCAGAGAGAAATACTAAGTAGGGGTGTACTAAAGGTATATGCCTGCATTCTGGTAGATGGGCAGTTAAGTTTGACTATGGAGGGCGGAACAGTTAGTGGTAGAGCAAAACAGGTGAGGACACTTAGTCATTTCCTGCACGTGACCACATCTGTGCCATGAGTGGAGGCACTTGACTTGGAAGTCATCATATCTGCCATTTGTAAAGTTCTTACTATCTCTCCCCAAATACTCCCACCTTGAGTTAATGTGATGGCTAAATATGAAAGCATCTGAGGCACTTCTGAAAAATGGAGATGCCCAAGCCCCACCACAGACTGACTGAAAGAGGATCTTCAGGAGAAGATCTCTGCTTCTTAAAGCTTTCTTTCCAGAGGATTCCCTAGTAGTACAGCTAGCCAGCTTGGCACAGGCTTTCACACTGGCTTTTTGAAAACCAAATGGCCTCAACCAAAATCTCATACAGTTTGTCAGTGGGGCTGGGTAAGTATTCCCTGACATGTGCCACCTGATGTTACCTGCTTTAAAAAATGCTGCTGCAAGCCAAACCTGAAGAGGTACCTGGGGGAAATGTGGTATATGTTAAACTTGGAAGTCCCCCAAGTCCTTTTCGATCCCATCCATTATGTCTAGACTCTCATTTTGCCACCATTGGGTAGGGCTATTTAGGACAGAGACCACTGTGGGCCATGGGGATATGTGTTTGAGGCCAGCTCGAGGTTAGTTTCAAGGTTAGTCTTAGCCCTTCCATAAATTTCTGGAAGTATTTATTTGTCAGTCAGAATGAATGCTCATTTTTCTGTTTGGTATGAGTATATACTGTTCAACCTCTTGCTGAGACAATAAGCTAACTGAAAATTTGCAAATGTCCCTAAATCTTCAGATTTCATGGACACACTGACCATTCACACTTCTTTTGCCCAGCTACAGTAGTATCAACATGGTAATTGGGAAGTCTAGGATCAAGGCAAGAGAGCTGGCTTCAAGTCCTGATTGTGCCACCATGTATATCTGTGACCTTGGTTGTTTAAGCTCTCTGGGTCAATTTCCTTGTCTATAAAATGAGGGAATTGGACTGGAAGATTGTCAAGGTCAGACCCCTTTTCACTGGGGTAGTGTATGCTGGATTGTCCTTTGAAGATTGCTACAAAATAACTTACACCATGTTGTCTCTGCTAATGTTCTTAGTTAGAAGTGTGAATCCTAGAAACAATTTTTCAAAAGCCATCCTTTCTTAATTAAAACAGGAAAGAAGAAAATTGCCTAGTATTTATTCGGTGACTATCATGCCCCAGGCATTGTGTCGGGTGTTTCTTCTTCTGTGAATTCATCTAATCCCTCTAAAATTCCAGGAGAATTCCTCTTCTAGTTGGAAGACCCTGGAAAAATTCTCATTTCGAAACAAAAAGAAGACTCAGATGGTAAAATAGCTTGTCTAAGTTCACTGAGCTAGTAAATGATAGAAGTAGGGCTGAGCTTAAGGTTTTGTGATGCTAAACCCAGTGCTGTTGATAGCTCAAATTCTGTTATAATCCTGCAGGTGGAAGAGGTCCTTCCCTGTAAATTAACTGACTGGTCCACTTTGGTAGAGAATGACTGCAGATAACAGCCTGTGAGAGCTCTGCTATTTGCCCTTCATTTCATGCTTCCCTTCAGGGTCCTCCATGAGACTCACATTAGTCTCTGACTGAGTTACCGAATGAATGTCTGTCTCCTCTTTCTGTTCACCAACTTTTCTTCTTTAAAAAGGAAAAATAAAAATAAAGCATAGTTAAGTATTAAGGCAAAATTAATGCTGTGTTTTTAATCATGTAAATGCCAGTAAAAATCCCAGGTTTAAAATCCCAAGGCGAGCATAGCCAAGCCCACTGTACTAGCAGAAGAAGGAATTAATACCATACCAGCTAATGAAAAAATTCAAAGTACTGCTAGGACATTGGGTGTAGTAGAACAGGGAGTCACAGCTTAACAATTTCTGCCTTTCTGTATGATTAAAATACCAATTTTGAGACTGCATTAATTTTAACCATAATTCTTTCCCATCTTATGAAACATTCTTTGAAAATAAAGCATTATTATAAGACCTGAAATGTTAAAAAAGAAATACATAAGGGTGTTATTGGCTCAATTAATATTCATTTTAAAAATGAGGAAATAGCTTGAAATGACTCTGAAGTCACACAGTAGGGACTTTAGGTTGTCAAACCCCAATTCATAGCTGACAGATGGCAAACATTAAAACAACACATCTGTGAATCATTTAGCTATTCTTTTGCATAACAGGCATTCTTCATGTGGAATCTACTCTGGCAGAGGAGCCACTGAGCAGACATGCCATTTACCACAACATTAAGTCTGAGTATTTTCATGTGGTGTGGGGGAACAGCAGTAGTGTGTTCCGGCCTCAGCTCTCTCCTTGGCCCCTGACATTCTGTCATTTACTTAGTGTTCAATTTTCCCTCTACAATCACCACCACCATCATTTCAATTTCTTTTAGCTCGGAAAATGTTGCTCTAATATTAATATATACATTGGCCAATTCTAGAAGCTAATGGTCCTTACCAGTCTTGAGCTAAGAGAAACATATCTTGGGACACCTGGGTGGCTCAGTCGGTTAAGCATCCGCCTTTGGCTCAGGTCATGATCCCTGGGTCTTGGGATAGAGTCCCACATCGGGCTCCTTGCTCAGCGGGGAGCCTGCTTCTCCCTCTGCCTGCCCTTTTCACTCTCTCTGACAAATAAATCTTTAAAAAGAGAAAGAGAAACATAACTCATTTATCTGTCTGTCTGTCTGTCTAGATTCTAAAAAGGGTCTTTCCAGTCTGAGGCTATGAGGTTTTTCAAGTATTTTATTTCCTATTTTCTATTTTATTCCTACTTTTTTCTTATTAATTCCCTTAATTTTTCTGGTTTGGTTTCAGCATAAGCTCAGGTATGGCCAATAGATAAAGTAGATACAGTATCATTGGCTTGTGAGAGTAATCACTTTAATGAGGGGTCTGCTGAGCTTCTGTTGGTCCCCAGGAAGCATGGCAGAAGGGACTGTGTTTATAATTGACTCTAATCCACTCTAATCTTCCACCTTAACCTCACCAAGAATTAAGTGATTGATTTTGGGTCTCTTGAAAGAAAATAAAGACCTCCTGGGATGAAAGTTGGCAGCTGCCCAAGGACAATCAGACAATTGAGGGTTGGCACCATTTGTATTTGGATGTGGAGAACTATCTTGATCTAATCAGGTGATTTCCCTCCTACATCTCCACACAATCTCGGTTTTTTTCATCCCTAATTGAGCACTAGCATGATCCTGGGTCAGAACTAGACAGAATTGCATAACCATTTCTTTACCTCATGTAATGCCAGATATACGTAAGACACAACACAGCCAGAATGGTGCAAGCAAAGCTTATTCTTTGGCATTCTGCTTCCTCTAAGTTTCACCCCTCACTCTCTTGCCCCCAAGTCCAAGGTCTGTGATTCCCTGTGTGCTGACCTTAGGCTGCAGGCACTACCCTCTTTCTCTTCAGCCCACTAGAAAGTTATATCATATAGTCTCCTTCTAACAGAGGCCATTTTTCCACATATATATATTCCACATATATAATAATGTGGAATTAACAACAATGAGCTGTTGGGATCAGGAGTAGCCAAATTTTAAATTGAATATTAATCACACGAGTCCTTTTAAAAAAAAAATGCTACTGAAATTGGGTCAAAATTACGTATACAAAGATAAACTCGAAATGGATAAAGGACCTCAATGTGAGACAGGAATCCATCAGAATCCTAGAGGAGAACATAGGCAGTAACCTCTTTGATATCAGCCACAGCAATTTCTTTCAAGATATGTCACCAAAGGCAAAGGAAACAAAAGCAAAAATGAACTTTTGGGACTTCATCAAGATCAAAAGCTTCTGCA
>PISX010020674.1:0-35258 GCA_004024625.1 Mellivora capensis | reverse complement strand
TACTAGAAAAAGGATAATTAATTATAGTGGAAAGGTACTGGGGGAAAGAACTGGCAGCAAGAGTCCAGACATCAGCAGAGTTGCAAGGAAAAAATAAATCCAAGAACATCTGAATCCCTTATTGTGGCCAGGAAAACTTCTGGATGTAAAAATCACATTTGTACCTAACAACGGACTCACAATACCTGTGCACAAGGGAGCCCTTCAAAGGCTGGGTGTGAGTTAGAATGTAATGCACAGAGTTTTGCCCAACCCCTCAGATAGCCTCTTGAAGCCAAAATAGGGTGCTCTCAAAATGCATCTGTTTAATAACACCTGCATTTACCAGACTGGCTTATGGGTTGAAGACAATTTCTCTAGAATTATTCCCCCTTTTATAAATTGCCCACATCTGGCTTATTTTGCTGAAAAAAAGTTTTTTTCAGCCATTAGGCTTTGCCAGTCTTTAAAAAAGCCAAACACTCTCTCCCACCTCTCCATCCCATGATCCCTTATCCTTACAAACAAGGGACAATGTCAACTTTTGCCATGTGTGAAGGAGAGGAGAGGACAGAAGGGGGAAAAAAAAGGGGGGGGGGCAGCATCAGAAGGAGAAAAGGCTCCCAGCACAGTTTTGAGAGAAGGTTTAGGAAGATTAAGATTTCTCCCACATCTTGAAACTGGATTTTATGGAACAGGGAAGACATGATTCTATTTCTTTCTTGTCCCAGATGAAATTATAACCCACAAAGGATCAGTAAAATTGCAATTGATCTTGGCCAGATTGCCTCCGTTTTGTCATTCCAAGTTCAGCGGCAACGTTACTTCTTTGGAGAGCTGCTTCCCTGACTTCTAGGTATAATGTAGAATCAAGAGTCACTAACTCCTCCTCTCATTTTACCACTTAGCACAGCACTCTTGGCTTTTTGTCATTTTTTTGCAAGTGGGGATGTGAGTGCTATGGGTGTGCGTTTGCTTTCTGGTGTTCTGTTCGCCGGCCCTACCATGAGCCTCCGAGAGCATGGTCCTTACTACTCCCAAGGCAGGAGATACTGCCCATTGCTTACTCAAGGATGCATTTGTGCTCTTCTTCCTAACTTTGTTTTGCAGAAGCAAGGGGGCCCACGAAAGAAAACAAAGCAAACCAATAACAATTGCTATGTTCCTTAGCTCCCTTGCAGATCAGGCGGCCAAGATGTGGGTAGGGAGATAGACACAGGAATTGCTGAGCAGAGCTTTCCAGCAAAGCGTGGTCCTGGGGTGAGGAGTCCTCGGAAACACATTTTCCCCTCTGCTATCCCCCGTTTCCTGCCTGGAACACAGACGCTGCTGAAGTGGGAGCAGCAAGCTTGGGACCACAAGAAGGTAGAAGCAGACAGGGTCCCCGACCGCCTCTTGGAGCCACTGTACAAGCACGGCACTGCTGATGTCTAGACTTCTAATTATTTGAGAAAAATAAAACCCTTACTTGCCGTAAGCCGTTGCTTTTGATGTTTTGGTCACTTCCTGCCAGACGTCAATCCTAGCGACACAGAGCAGTGCTCCCAGTGCTTTGAACAGTGCCGGGCATGGGGTAGACATTCAGTGTCTATGAAAGAGGGAGGGGGTGAGCCATTTCAAGCCATTCATATCAGGTCCTCATAGGTGCGTGCTGGCCCTTGCAAATGCCAGTTTAGGGTATTTTTCATCCCTGAGGACTATAAGTCAATTGACAAAGAGACACAGGAGACAAATAGAGATACTCTTTTGAAGATTTATTTATTTGCGAGAGAGAGTGTATGAATGAGAGTGGGGGAGGGTCCAAGAGAAAGGGAGAGAGAATTTCAAGCAGAGTTCCTGTTCAGCATGGAGCCCCACTCAGGGCTCGATCTCTCGGCCCTGAGATCACAACCTGAGCTGAAACCAAGAGTCAGACGCTCAACTGACTGAGCCATCCAGGTGTTCCAAGATATTTTTTTTTCTTTTAAAGATTTTATTTATTTATTTGACGGACAGAGATCACAAGCAGGCAGAGAGGCAGGCAGAGAGGGGAGGGGAGAGCAGGCCCCCTGCTGAGCAGAGAGCCCGATGCGGGGCTTGATCCCAGGACCCTGGGATCATGACCTGAGCCGAAGGCAGAGGCTTAACCCACTGAGCCACCCAGGCACCCCGTCCCAAGATTTTTTTTAAATGATCATTTGTTCATGTAATATTTCTTGAACTCCTACCATGTCCCAGACACCAAGCTGGGTATGGGGATAAAGCGACAGACAGACCCTAATCCTCGCCCTCCTGGTGCCTCTGTTTGGTGGGGGGAGACAAAGGCCATGAACAAGACATGCATGTGTGGGGACGCCTGGGTGGCTCAGTGGGTTAAAGCCTCTGCTTTTGGCTCAGGTCATGATCCCAGGGTTCTGGGATCGAGCCCCACATCGGACTCTCTGTTCCACAGGGAGCCTGCTTCCTCCCCTCTCTCTCTGTCTGCCTCTCTGTCTACTTGTGATCTCTGTCTGTCAAATAAATAAAAAAAATCTTAAAAAAAAAAAAAGAAAAAGACATGCATGTGTGTTAGAAGTTGGGGGGCAATTTAAAGATGGTGATCAGAAGAGGCCTCCCTGAGGGGTTATCGGAGCACAGATCTGAAAGGGTCACATGTGAGTAGCAGAGGGACTAATGTCCTGGGAAGTGGAAACAGCAAATGCGGGGGCCTGTAGGGAACACTCCTGTGTCTGAAGCTTTACCATCCCTGTGCCAACCTGACATCAAGTGTCAAATTACCAGCGAGCCACATCGGTTTTGCCTGAGGGCTTTCTCTGGACTGCCCGAAGGCTTCTCTGCCCACACATGCAGTTGGCTGGCAGTGGTATGGGGACTGGGGACCGGAGAGAGCTGGTGTATACACATCCCGGGCCCCGGGCCTGTCTGGAGGGCTAATGCTGAGCTGCATGTTCTACACTGGCTCCCAGAGTTTGCCAGAATTGATATCAGGGGCCCCGAGTGGTAGCTGGCTTCAGAGCACACCTTTATTAAGAGCCTCCCTCTTGGAGAGCCTGGGTGGCTCAGCTGGTTAAGCGTCTGCCTTCAGCTTGGGCCATGATCTTGGGGTTCTGGGGTCCATCCTGCGTGGGGGCTCCCTGTTCAGCAGAGAGGTTGTTTCTCCCTCTGCCCCTCTTCCCTGCCTGTGCACCCTCTTTCCCCCCTTCTCAAATAAATAAATAAATAAAATCTTTAAAAAGGGGGCGCCTGGGTAGCTCAGTCGGTTAAGCATCTGCCTTCATCTCAGGTCATGATCTTGAGGTCCCAGGATTGAGCCCCAAGTCGGGCTCCCTGCTCTCGGTGGGGAGTCTGCTTCTGCCTCTCCCTTTTCCCCTCTCCCTCACCTGCACTTGTGCACTCTCTCTCTCACTCTCTCATGCATGTGTGCTCTCTCTCTAATAAATAAATAAAATCCCTAAAAAAAACCTTAAAAAAAAAATAATCTCCCTCTTCCTTTCTCAATGAGCTAGAGGTATTTCCTTCACTTTCCAAATAAATGATTGAGACTCAAATTCTTCTCTCCAAGCCTCCTTGGGGGGGGGGGGGGACACAAACTGGGAAAGGCGTGTCAGGAGGACCCTGAGTGCCAGAGAGAGGGGGAAGGGAGCCAGACAGTAACAGGTCACTCAGTCCAAAGCCTGTGGGATGCTGGAGATTTCATCTCTCACCCCGCGCGAGCTGAGCCTCTGATGGATGGTCTGCGGTGAAGGAGTGACACGTTCTGACGGAACGTCTTAAATGTTCACTCCAGCTGCTACGTTGAGAACAGACTGCAGGGGGGATAATGTTGAAGCAGGAACACCTGGGAAATTATTCCCGGCTGCAGGTAATAGATGATGAGAGCTTGGATGGGAGCAGTAGCTTTTGTTAAAGCTGGCGCGGAGAACACTGCCTAGACAGGGTGCCCAAATCATCTTCCTGTTCCTCTTCACCTCGGATGAATTTACCAACCAAGAAGAGAGCTGGAAACCCTCACGCTTCCGGGCAGCAGGCCGACTCAGCGTTCGGGAAGTTGCGCACACCTGGGTCTGAGTCCCGGCTCCGCCGCCCACGGCTAATACAGCTGCGCACAGGGGGCCTAATTTCTCCAGGGCTAAAAATATTACCTACCGTGTAAGCTGATGTGAAGACCAAATTAAATGAGAGAATGTTTGTAAATTGCTGAGTGCCATGCTTGGACCAATAAATTACAGCTTTAATAGTGTAGCGCCCTAATTACCATATTTCATCAAATAGAAGACACGACTGTTCGTAATGCATTGTTATTTATCTACCTCCAAGGAAAAATAAAAACTGCTGCCAATTTAACGATGACACTTGGCCTTAATGACAGTCCTAGGTGACACACGAATAAGGCACACCAGCTTCTCACAGCTCTGAAATTTCTTTCATCTGCTTCAAGGAATTTGGCCATTTCTCCCACCTTCAAGCTGTATGGCTTGATGTTGTGATAGGAAATGCGTTTGCGCATATCTGAGAAACAGCATGTAGTCAAGAATAATTGGCAGCTTCATCTCCTTAAGGGTGTCTGTCCTCTTAGGTTCCTGCCACAAACACTAAGAAGAAGAATTGATGTGTTCCTCCCTGGACGTGTATCTGTTTCAATAACATCATTCCTACCCCTGCTACTCTGTTCCTGTAGCCACAAGAACTGTGGATAGAATGACTTTTCATTTTAAGGCTGAACCGTTGTGTTCACTCTTTTATCAAATGTATCAAATGTCAGTGAAATCCAACACGTATAACTCTGACAATGTGCAAAATGTTTCTGCAGCAACAATGTTGAAGCGATATGACCAAGTCAACGGATTCACAGGCAAGGACTTCATCATGACCCAACAGAAATGCACACACGTGGATACCAAAACTTGTACTAGAATGTTCGTAGCAGTGCTATTCCTAAGAGCCGCAAACTGGAAATTTCCCCAATATCCATCAATAGTGGAACGGTTAAATCACCAGTTGTCCAGGAGCATACCATGGAATCCACAGCAATGAGGGTGAGTAAGCCAACACAAGCAACGACATATGTGAATCTCACTGACACACAGTGGAGAAAAAGAAGCCAGATTCAATATATGATTCCATTTACAGGAAGTTCAAAAACAAGCAAAACTCACCCATGCTGTTAGAAGTCAGGAAAGTGAGGGTGGTTCAGTTGGTTAAGCATCGGCCTTTGGCTCAGGTCATGATCCCGGCGTCCTGGGATCAAGTCCCGCATCGGGCTCCTTGCTCAGCAGGGAGCCTGCTTCTCCTTCTGCCTGCCGCTCCCCACTCTTGTGCTCTCTGACAAATAAAAAAAATCTTAAAAGAAGAAGAAGAAGGAGGAGGAGGAGAAGAAGAAGAAGAAGAAGTCAGGAGAGTGATTACTTAGGGCAGGGGTGAATAATAACGGGATTTGGATAAGAGGAACATCCGGGTGTCAGCAACGTTCTGTCTGTGGAGCTAGATGCCGACCACTGGGTGCGAATGATTTATGAAAAAGAAGATTCAGGGGCGCCTGGGTGGCTCGATGGGTTAAGCCTCTGCCTTTGGCTCAGGTCATGATCTCAGGGTCCTGGGATCAAGCCCCACATTGGGCTCTCTGCTCAGCAGGGAGCCTGCTTCCCCCTCTCCCTCTGCCTGCTTGTGATCTCTCTCTCAAATAAATAAATAAAATCTTTAAAAAAAAAAAAAGAGGGGCGCCTGGGTGCTCAGTGGGTTAAGGCCTCTGCTTTCGGCTCAGGTCATGATCCCAGGGTCGTGGGATCGAGCCCCACATCGGGCGCTCTGCTCTGCGCAGAGCCTGCTTCTTCCTCTCTCTCCCTGCCTGCCTCTCTTGCCTACTTGTGGTCTCTGTCTGTCAAATAAATAAATAAAATCTTTAAAAAAAAAAAAAGAAAATGAAGATTCATTGAACAACATATTCATGAGTTGTGCACTTTTCTATAAGGATATTATAGATCAAAAATTTTTGAATACTGACACTTCAGAACGTTATACACACACGGGGACACAACAGGTGTGTCCATATGAATGAAAAATGGATTCTTTTTTTAATTAGGTCAGAAAAGTGATGCCTGAATAAAAGAGGACTTCTCGTCCTGTTTAACAAAAAGTCTTATTTATCAAGCTTTCTGCCAAACCAAACAATAAGCACTTGATTCATTCTTTGTCTCTTGAATGTAGTTATAATAGTAACATTCTCTTAAGAAAGCATTTTTTCCATTTTTCTAATTTTTTCTTTTTCTTCCAAGGTCATTTCTTGTGAAACCTGTCCTCTCCCCAAACACACATCCACACTATGCACCCAAGGTTCTCCTTGTTCAGTCTTTATCTCGGTGTCGGTTTTCCCCAGACGATGAGGACCTCCCGTGGGTGCAAAACCCAGCAGGAAGACAGCAGACGAAACAAGCACTCTCGCCTGGAAAAGTCTGGAAAGCATCCCAGGAGAAGTGAGTAGAACAGCAGCTTCCAGCACAAGGATCTCTAGCTCACGAGGTCAAGGCTCAAGTCTGAGATGAAATGAGAGCCATGAGCTAGAGGAAAGCCCACACTCCGATGGGATTCTGTTTCCTCTGTACACTAGTAACTGTTGTCTCTTCTTATTTATGCTGCAACTTACCAAACTTCTGGTCATTTCCCTCCAACTTCTGGAACAGCCCGGGGGGCTGAGAAGGCTGACGGCTGCTCTCCAGGAATACCTGACCCTCTCTTCCTGCACAACGCAGCGTAACTTCTCCCATCTGCTCTTATATGCTTGGCTGCACGGCTCAGTTCACATCTCTCCTCACTGAATACACACCCTCGAACAACCCAGGGAGGGACTGCACGGGTTAGCTTACACATGGGTTATTTTCAATAAAAACACTGCAGTCCATGTACGTGTATTTCCCTTATGGTTTCCTTAACATGTTCTTTTTTCTACCTTACTTTATTGTAAGGATACAGTGTATAATATGTATGACAAACAAAATATGTGTTAATTAGTGGTTTATGTCATCAGTAAGGATTCTGGTCAACAGGAGGCCAGTGGTAGTTAAATTCTGGAGGAGTCGAAATTAATACATGGATTTTTGCCACTAAGTTGTTCAAAGGGCAACTGTATTAGTACATCCGGCAGCTGAAAACCCACCCCCCGGCCCCCGACAGACCTCCAGCTACTCCAGATGGACAGGAAGAATCACACAGCCCCCCCACCCCGTACTCTGTACCCACAAATCATGAACCATAAAAAAAGGTTGGTGTTTTATGGCACCAAGTTTCAGTGAAGTTCGTTACGCAGCAATAGATGGCTGGAACAGTAATAATTTGGTTCAAATGATGAATGATTAATTGATGAATAATTACATTGAATTTGTAGATTTGGGGAAAGACTGAGAAGCATATTAGCCCCATGAGGATCACAGAATTAAACAATGCAGATGAACCTTAGAAAATCATTTGGACTTAGCTGAATCCAGGTCGGTTTTGGCTCAGGTCAAGATCTCAGGGTTGTGAGGAGTCTTGTGTTGGCTCCACGCTCACTGGACAGTCTGCTTGAGATTCTCTCTCTCCCTCTGCCCCTCCCCCTGCTAGCGTGCTCTCTCTCCCACTCTCTCTAAAATAAATAAATAGATATTTCAAAACAAAACAAAACAAAACATTGGGACCAACTTTTCACTTTCAAGTTTGAGAGTCCCAGGGTAACTTTGTCCTCTGCTTTTCCCTAAATGTTCACTACCCTGGTAATTTTTCTTTTTTTTTTTTTTTAAATAAACTATGCACCCAATATGGCACTTGAATTCACGACCCTGAGGTAAAGAGTTGCATGCTCTGCTGACTGAGCCATCCAGGCACCCCCCATGGCAATTTTGTTCGGTCCCGTGGCTTTAAACATCTCTATACCAACAACTCCCAAATCCTAGCTCTAACCCAGACTTTTCTCCTGAACTCCAGATCACTTATTCAACCACCTACTCAATTTCCCTCTTGGATGTCTAGGAGAAATGTTGACATTAACATCGGTAACCTGCAAGGGCGCCTGGGTGGCACAGTTGGTTAAGAGTTCGACTCTTGGTTTGGGCTCAGGTCGTGATCTCAGGGTGGTGATACTGAGTTGTGCATGGTGCTCTGTGCTCATCACAGAGTCTGCTTAAGACTCTCTCTTCCTCTCCCTCTGCCCCTACCTCCAGTGTGCTTTCTCTCTCTTTCTAAAAAAAAACCCAAATCTTTAAAAAACAAACAAACAAACAAAAAATATGGCTAAATTTGACTCATGTTCCTCCACACCATGGTGGTTTGTTCTATACACAGTCTCCTAGCTCAGCAAGTTTCCACTTCCTCCGTCCAGTTGCTCTGGCCAAAGACCTTGGATTCATCCTTGCGCCCTCTCTTTGTCTCAGTTTCCATACCCTGTCCACCAGGAAATCCTGTTGGCTGTACCATCAGAATGCACCCATGATCTGTGTTCTTTTATATGATGGTCGGCCAGGGGTGGCCGTAAGAAGAGACACAGGAAAGCTTCAGAAAAACAAGGTTTAAAGGACTCATAGATCCCAGAAGCAGGAAGCATGGCAGGCTGTACGGGGCCATGTGAAGAGTGCCAGGTTTTGGTCAGGGGAAGGAGACAGGAAGAAGGAAAAAAATCTAGGTCAGATCTTTTACTGCAGTTTCTGCAGGGAAGGCTGGCCAGGGCAGAGTACATAGTGTAGGATTGACACGTTTGAATAATTTCTCAGAGTTTGAGCTATAAGGGTGGTCCCCAGTTGTCTATTTGTGTTTTTGTAAAATTTTTATGTATTTATTTATTTGAAGAAAGCTCTACGCCCAACGTGGGGCTTGAACTCACGACCCCGAGATGAAGGGTTACATGTTGTACTGACTGAGCCCTCCAGGAACCCTGGCAGTTGTATATTTGTAGATGTGTGGGTGTGTGTAACATTTTTCTGGTTTTCTTCCTTTTCTCTCTACCTCTAAATGTTGAGGGGACTCAGGGTGGATCCTGGCCTAGATCACTACCTTTTTTTCCTTCTTCATCCACCTACTTCCCTAGCTGACCTCATCCTGTCCTATGGGTCGTTTTTTTTTTTTTTTTTAAGATGTTGTTTATTTATTTGAGAGAGAGAGCATGCATACACCCCAGGAGCACAAGTCCAGGGAGGTGCAGAGGAAGAGGGAGAAGCAGGCTCCCCGCTGAGTGCAGAGTCCTACACGGAGCTCATCCCAAGACCCGGAGATCAAGACCTGAGCCAAAGTCAGATGCTCAACTGACTAAGCCACCCAGGCTCCCCATGTCCTGTGGTTTTAAAATCTACCTATTTGTGGGCGACAGCTCTTGGTAAAAGCAAGAGAAAAAGTAGCAAGGGAATTGCTTAGTTCTGTGTACTGGCAGTGATGGAGGGTACTAGTTCCGATTTCACTTGGGGGCACAATCTTTAGAGTACTCTTGGGTGAACTTAGAGCAGAAATTAAAAAGCCTTCATCCAAAGTAAGGGCTCTACATAGAACAAGTGGCCCAGAGTGTGGAATTGATTCTCCTAGCTTTTTCTATTACATAGAGACACTTCCCACTGGAAGAATTTAAGATTAAAAATGTGCCCCATTGGCCCACAGGTAAGATCAGACTCTCCAGGCCAGCAGGATTTCTGTGAAGTAAGAGAACCTCTAAATAAGGGTAGGGCCATTGTGTTCAGTTATGGCTCTTTGTCTCCAGGGGACGTTGGGCAATGTCCGGACACATTTTTGACTGTCACAACTGGGGAGGGGTGCTACTCCACACCAAACAATACACAGGACAGCTCCCAGCCCCACAACAAATTATTCTCTGGCTCCAAATGTCAAGGGTGCTGAGAGTGAAAAGTCCTGGACTAACAGTAAATACCTTCTCTCCCCCTCCACACCCCCACCTGACCCCATCCCATGTGGATCACTCATCCCTTCGTTGATCTTCTAAATTAAGTAGTCTTGGCTCTATCAGCTTAGACAACAAGCTTTCACAGTCTGGGTCTCAGTTTTAGAGGAGCGCATCTGCAAAGATCGCCCCCAATAAAGCATGCTTCCTGGTATTCACACCCTCATGTAGTCCTCCCTTCTTGAATCTAAAAGGCCCTGTGACTCACTTTAACCAGTAGAAAGTCACGTATGTGACACTATGACTTAGGCTTCTTCTTCTTCTTCTTTCAGATTTTATTTATTTATTTGACAGACAGAGAGCTCAAGCAGGGGGAGAGGCAGAGGCAAAGGAGAAGCACGCTCCCCGTCGAGCAGGGAGCCTGATGCGGGGCTCGATCTCAGCACCCTGGGATCGTGACCTGAGCTGAAGGCAGACACTTAACCCACTGAGCCACTGGGCTCCTGGTGCCTGGTGGTTTCTGTTGTTGTACTTTGGGCAGCTCTGAGGTGCCATGTAAGAAAAGAAGTCAGCTGTCTGGTAAGGAGACCAAATGGACAGGCTACATAGAAAGGACATATGGAAAAGGAGGGGCTCTGAAATCACAGACAGACAGACCAACGGTCTCTGAGAAAGAGAAAGAGAGGCCACGTGACCCAGTGGAGCCCAGCCTTAGAGCTATTCCTGTCAGGCATTAGGCAAGCAAGCTGTTGAGCCACCACATAATTCCCACACAAGGGGTTAGCACAAGGAACAGAAGAACTGCCCAGCTGAGCCTAGGTCACTCACAGAACTGGAAGGATAACAAAAAGCCTGTAGGTTTTTTTAAAAAAATTATTTATTTTTATTATGTTATGTTAGTCACCATACAGTGCATCATTAGTTTTTGATGAGGTGTTCCATGATTCATTGTTTGCATATAACACTTAGTGCTCCATGCAATCCGTGCCCACCTTAATACCCATCACCAGGCTCACCATCCCCCACCCCCCTTCCCCTCTAAAATCCTCAGTTTGATTCCTGGAGTCCAGAGTCTCTCAGGGTTCTTCTCCCTGCTCTGATTTCCCCACCTTCATTTTTCCCTTCCTTCTCCTAATGTCCTCCATGCTATTCCTTATGTTCCACAAGTAAGTGAAACCATATGATAATTGTCTTTCTCTGTTTGACTTATTTCACATAGTTTAATCTCCTCCAGTTCCACCCATATTGATACAAATGGTGGGTATTCATCCTTTCTAATGGCTGAATAGTATTCCATTGTGTATATGGACCACATCTTCTTTATCCATTTGTCTGTTGAAGGGCATCTTGGCTCTTTCCATAGTTTGGCTATTGTGGACATTGCTGCTATAAACACTGGGGTGCATGTGTTCCTTTGAATCCTTACATCTGTATCTTTGGGGTAAATACCCAGTAGTTCAGTTTCCAGGTCATAGGGGGTATCTCTATTTTTAACTTTTTGAGGGACCTCCATACTGTTTTCCAAAGTGGCTACACCAATATGCATTCCCACCAACAGTGTAAGAGGGTTCCCCTTTCTCCACATCCTCTACAACATTTGTTGTTTCTTGCCTTGTCAATTTTTACCATTCTAACTGGTATAAGGTGTTATCTCAATGTGGTTTTGATTTGAATTTCCCTGATGGCTAATGATGATGAACAATTTTTCATGTGTCTGTTAGACATTTGTATGTCTTCTTTGTAGAAGTGTCGTTCATGTCTTCTGCCCATTTTTTGACTTGATTATTTGTTTATTGGGTGTTGAGTTTGAGAAGTTAAAAAGCCTATAGTTTTAAGCTACTATGCTTTGGGGTAGTTATTTATACAGCAATACACAATTAAAACTGTTTCTATTTTCTTTTTTTTTTTAAGATTTTATTTATTTATTTGACAGACAGAGATCACAGGTAGGCAGAGAGGCAGGCAGAGAGAGAGGAAGGGAAGCAGACTCCCCGCTGAGCAGAGAGCCTAATGTGGGGCTTGATCCCAGGACACCAAGATCATGACCTGAGCGGAAGGCAGAGGCTTTAACCCACTGAGCCACCCAGGTGCCCAAAACTGTTTCTATTTTCTTGAAAATAAAATGATGAGGCAAGATGATGATGTTATAAGTTATTTTTAGCCTCAAAATTCTTGATTGAAACAAAATCTTATCCAGAAGAATAATATATACGTATCTGCCAGGAATACTTTTTCTTTCTTTCTTTCTTTCTTTCTTTCTTTCTTTCTTTCTTTCTTTCTTTCTTTCTTCTTTCTTTCTTTCTTTTGGATGCAAGTGACAAAAACCAATTGAAGTAGCTTAGGGCATAATGGGTCCCTTTCCTCATGTGGCAAGAATTCTGGAGCTAGGTGGTTGCTGGAATTGGTTCAGTGGCTCACTGAGGTCAGGTTCAATGTTTCTGTGATTTCAGGCATTCCTATCATACTCACAGTCACAACATTACTAATATAATGGCAGACAGGACAATGGCATTGAAAGGAGGAAGAAGGAAGAAGGGGAAGGTCAATATCAGCCACAGAGGTCCATTTTTAATAAGGAAGTCAAAGTTTCACAAAACTTTAAGCATCGGGGGCACCTGGGTGGCTCAGTGGGTTAAGCCTCTGCCTTTGGCTCAGGTCATGATCCCAGGGTCCTGGGATCGAGCCCCGCATCAGGCTCTCTGCTCGGCGGGGAGCCTGCTTCCCCCTCTCTCTCTGCCTGCCTCCCTGCCTACTTGTGATCTCACTCTCTCTGTCAAATAAATAAATAAATAAAATCTTAAAAAAAAAACACAAAACTTTAAGCATCGGGGCCTTCTCATGTGTCAGGGGCCAACGCTGGGTCATGTGTCAAGTCACAGCTGCCAACAAGACTGAGAAATTGAAGGGCAGGATTGTCATGAATAGCTTTCATCATTCTCCACACCTTGGGGTTGGGCTGATCGTCACTGCACACAAAATCAGGGTGTAGGAAGGAAGAAGTGGGTGTAAATATTGAGCAATAGGGAACTGGCTTCTGAAACTATAGAAAACACAAAATGGAGTTGCTCTGACTGAATTAGAGCAAAAGGGTCTTGATTCCTGTCAATTCAGCCTCCCTTTCCTCGCTGTTATCCTCTATCACCAGGAGGCTCCAAGGGGGCCTTCAGGAAAACCCCAAGACTCCACAAAGCCAAATCTAAGGAAAAAAAAAATCGCTTGACCATATCTTGACATCCCTTCCCGCTCTGACACTCCAGAATCATGAGACAACTTGCATATTTGAGGAATCATAAGGAGATCAGCGTGGATGGACTGGAGGGAGGGGAAGGAACTGAGCCAAGTTGAGTAGAAGCTTGTTCATTTGCCCACAGCTGCCTCCTTCTCAAACCTCATCTTCCCTAGGATCCTTCTCCCAGGACTCATTCTGGTTTCACTTTTGTCTTCTTTGAGGGCCAAGAGCTAGAAAGGTCAGATCCAAAATCTTATTGGAGAGATGGCCAGAGAGAGTCTATGGATGAATCTTCCTAATTCTCTTTTTCTTCTTCCTTCTTACCTGAAGTTGGTGTTGACCAGATGAATTTTTTTTCTTTGCAGCTAAGAATTGCTGCATCAAGAAAATATGACACTTTACTTTATGGGACATACACTCCATCAGTAATACATCTATCCTGAGGTGGAGGGAGTGTGGAGTCACAGTGCTGATATGGGCTCCAAAAGACGAAGGGAGAGCCCTAATGTTCTTAGCTCTAGGGCTGCTGAATATTTGGGATAAGCCTTTGGTTTCTCTTAGAAACCAATGAATAGACTTTGTAAGTGCTAAATCACAGTAAGCCAAGTGCTAACAAACTGATTAATGGGGCCTGCTAGCAATTAGCAGGTCCATAGGATTATTACCCTAACAAACTCTGTTAACATGAGGTAGGAGGGGTTTTTGTTTGTTTGTTTGTTTGTTTTCTTTTTTAAGTAAGATAAGTGGGGAATTTAAATGTTACATGTGATTCTTTAGAACTGGAGCATCAGAAAGCTTCCATGGACAAGGACAATCTCTCCGTGGGCAGGTGAGATGGGGTATGGGCATGGGGTTTTCAACAATCCCAAACACTATTTATAAGGCTTCCTAGCAAGACAATGGGAGATAAACTTGAGGTAAACCCATGGGCCATTTACTGTGAGAGTTAAAATATCTTTTTTTTTTTTAAGATTTTATTTATTTATTTGACAGACAGAGATCACAAGTAGGCAGAGAGGCAGGCAGAGAGAGAGGGGGAAGCAGGCTCCCCGCCTAGCAGAGAGCCCAATGAGGGGCTCGATCCCAGGGCCCTGGAATCATGACCTGAGCCGAAGGCAGAGGCTTTAACCCACTGAACCCAGGCAGCCCCGAGAGTTAAAATACCTTTAAAAGGAAGTGTAGCATGATGGCGGGATAACTGGCAACAAACCAACAATTAAAGGATTGACACTCAAGTACCACCCTTGCATGACACCTTGTCTTACGACAGCTGCCATTATCCCTTTACTGAGATGAAGGATCACTGAGAACCCTCAAATGTCAACAATATAGAACAATTGGTCAACAAGTGGAGCAATAGTGAACCATACGATAAAAGGATGATGCCGATGACCGTGACAGCTTCTGCCATTTGTTGAGAGCACAGTATGTGCCAGGAGCGTGACATGTATATTATCTCATTTAGCTCTCACAAGAGCCCTGTGAGGTAGGTAGTAGCATAATAACAGATACTATTAGAATACTAGATGCTGTTATAATCCTCCATGCACAGAAAACAAAACTAAGAGTCTAAGTATGCCCAAGATAGGGGCGCCTGGGTGGCTCAGTTGGTTGGGTGTCCTACTCCTGACTTGGGCTCAGGTCATGATTTCAGGGTTGAGAACCTGAGCCTTACGTCAGGCTCCCCATTCAGCAGGGAGTCTGCTTGAGATACTTCCTCTCTCTGCCCCTCCCTCCGTTCCCACACTCTTTCTCTCTCAAATAAATCAATAAATCTTCAAAAAAATTTAAAAAGTATGTCCAAGGTCACCAAGATACTTAATTCGAAACCTCCTGATTCTGGAACAAGCAAGCTTATGCACTATATCCCTTAAACAGCATTTGTGCCAATAGAATCAGATTTCTGTTTTTAAAGATCCCCTGGAAACGGAGTTAAGTATTTCAAAATCCACTGAGCCTGTTTATTATTGAAGAATGGGGTCTTTTGATTATGTTTTGATTAGACTGTATTTCTAAAATCACAGATTCACAGTAAACAGATATGTCAAGCTCAGAGACAACCTAAAGTACATACTAATTTGGCTGGCCAAATTACTTTTATGCCATTTTAACATTGCTGGGCTTTCAAGAAAAAAAGCCAGGATGGAATTTAAACTTCTTAACAAAACACAGATAATCACAAACAAATCTCCCTTTTGGAAGGAAGGAAGGAAAGAAGGAGGGAAGGAAGGAAGGAAGGAAGGAAGGAAGGAAGGAAGGAAGGAAGGAAGGAAGGAAATCCGTCATCACATCCTAATCAACATCCATGGGAGAAAAGCAAAAAGAGGAAATCCTCCTTTAGGTTTCCGAGATTCCTGAGAAAAACATTCCCATATTAGAATTCTTGGTCAAAGATGAAGAGGGGGTGCCTGGGTGGCTCAGTGATTAAGCATCTACCTTTGGCTCAGGCCCTGATCCCAGGGTCCTGGGATCAAGCCCCATGTTGGTCTCCCTGCTGGGTGGGGTGTCTGCTTCTTTCTCCCTCTCTTCCCCTCCCACTGTCTTGTGCTCTCTCTCTCTCTCTCACTCTCTCTCAAATAAATAAATACAAAGACGAAGACAGACTCTCATCTCCTTACCAGCCTCTGACCAAAAAGTTCATTTTATAAGGTACCAACGGGCTCAGAACTTCAACAGACTTCAGTTAGAAAGTTTTCCACCAAGTCCCTTTTACTTTCTACTCCAAATGACATGAAGTAATGTGTTAGAACACAAATCTTAGACACTCTGTCAGACTCTCCTAACTGACCCTTCTCTCTCTGGGCAGTGCCTCATCCATGCGGGGTCAGCCTTCTACTTCTGGAACAGGGGATCTTCCTCCTGAGCAGTTGTCAAGGGGTTGGATTATACAACAGAGAAGAGAATTAGCTCCCCAGAAGGGTAAGCCATGACCAACAGGAAATGGGAGCTGGGAGGGAAAGGGAAAAATAAATTCTCCTTTCTTTCCCTCCTCCATGGACTACTTCCAGGCGCACTTCCTCCTCACAATTCTAGCAGAAAACTACTGGGCACAAAGCAGACAGGCCTGATGCGCAGTCAGCGTGTGTCCTCACGCAGTCATGATGCTCATAAGAAAAAGCATCACATGGTTTCACATCTTTCTTTGCCTGGCTTGCTCTTTTTCCTCCCGCACTTCCCTTGGCTTGAACCTCCCAAATCAGTTTCAGGGCCTTAAGCATGGCTGCAGAGCTAGAGATGGAATCCTTGGAGCTGCGTGTGGCTAACTTCCTGCTAATGGGATGTGAGCAGAAGTGGTATATGCAAATTCCAGGTCTGGCCCCTAAAACAACTGAGTACACACTTCCCTTCCTTCCCTTCCTCCCACTCTTTCTCCATTATCCTTCCCTCCACTTCCTGGAAGTAGCAATAATTGGAGCAGATTTGGAGGCTACAAACCAATGATTGCTGAGCTACCATGCCAGTATAAAACCATCTATCACTCAGGTGGGGTTTTTTTGTTTAAGATTTTATCTACTTACTAGAGAGAGAGAATGAGTTGGGGAAGGGCGGAGGAAGAGGGACTGGGACAGGCAGACTCCCTGCTGAGTGGGGAGCCTGCCACAGGACTGGAACCCAGGCCCCTGAGATCACCACCCCAGCTGAAATCAGACGCTTAACCAACTTGAGCCACCCAGGCACCTGCATCACTGAGTTTTTAAGTGAGAGAGAAATAAACTTCTATACTTAAAATGAAAATTTGTTGCATACTTCAATCTTTGCCTCTGGCTCTACTTTCTAAAGAACTTAAGCCAAGACCAGTACTGATCAACTATTACCCGCATTTTATTTCCCAGCTAACTTCTGGTGAGCTCTCGTCCCCTGAATTATACTAAATGTTCTGGCTGAACTATAAAGGTGCTACTCTGACTTAGGAAGGCATTTACATCTGGAAATAAATGCTTCCATGGCCAGGCATCACAGCCAAAACTTGGGCCCAGGTTTTCCCCTCACAGGGTGACCTTCTTTTATGTCCAGGATGATTGACAGATGACATCCAAATGGAGGCATCGATCTTTGGAGCACTGAGCAGCTGGTTTCCTTTATTCTCAAATAAAGATATGACAAAGATAAAAAGCATGATACAGAGAAAGAAAGATTTAAGAAGCTCTCCGGCTTCCATTCACATCCCCTAGGAAAAATTAGTAAATTAACCCTTATGAATATAATAGTCTGTGGCTCACAGTGCCCATGGCCTTTTCTGCTCAACTCCTTTAACATAAAAGAAAGACCAGTGCAAGATGAATGGGTAAGGTCTCGGCCTGCTGAGGCAGGATCAACCAAAAATCCTCCAGCAAATACCTAAACCTAAGGACAGTGTGTCTGGAAGTAGAGATTAGAAGGATGGTGAACATATTAAGAGAAGGGGAAAAAAAATTCAGACATCTCTCTTTGATCAGCAAACTGTACTAGGAATTTACCTTAAGCACATTACTAAATGGTTAGTCGGGATTACTATAAAGTGATGTTTATGCCAGGATTGTTTGTGTTAATGTGATATTACAAAGCCTCCAAATAACAGATGATTAGTAATGTGGTTTTACAAAGCCTGGTACATCCACAAAAGATAATATTATATATATTATTACATATATTATTAATATTATATCATATATGATATATGTCACATATATTATATTCATAAATACATATTTATATA
This sequence comes from Mellivora capensis, assembly GCA_004024625.1. Classification (NCBI taxonomy): domain Eukaryota; kingdom Metazoa; phylum Chordata; class Mammalia; order Carnivora; family Mustelidae; genus Mellivora; species Mellivora capensis. The sequence continues at coordinate 17,528 of PISX010020674.1, read as the reverse complement.
TTTTATATTATATTTTGGGGATGTGCCAGGCTTTGTAATCATAAGTATCATATATATGTATGATACTATATATGTATATTATAATACCATACTAGATAGTCACTCAAAACGATGAAACAAGATTTGTATTCCTTACCATGAAAAAGAAGTCCATGAAAAGATGGGAGCTTTTACAAAGCATGTTTCTAAATACATGAAGATGGTATCTATAGTCTGGAATAGTGGTTCTCAAAGTGTGGTCCCTGGACCAGCAGCATCAGCATCACTTGGGAAAGAAAATGCAAGTTCCTGACCCTACCTCCTGAATCAGAAACTTCTCTATTGGACCCCGTAGCCCATTTTAATAAGCCTTCCAGGTGACTCTAATGTACTCTAAGGATTGAGAGCCAGTGGTCTAGAACAAAGAGGGGGTTTTATACATATTTCTAAGGGCTGAGTAAGAGCTCAGTTTCCCCTTTGTAATTTGAACGTAGCCCAATGTCAGGGTTTCTAGCGACAGTGGCCAGCAACAGAAAAACCCAGCCCAAATGGTCTCAAACAACAAATGAATTTATTACTTCACATTAACTTAGAGCAGTTTCCAGAACATACGCTCCGCCTCCATTTCCTGTCATTCTTTGATGTGTATGCGTCATCCTAAGCCTAGCTGTCACGTGGCTGTTGTAGTTCCATATCTATCCAGATACACCACGTCCAGAAGCTGGTGTCCTACAGGTTTCAAGGCTGGCATTAACTACCAGCCCCCCACAGTGGTGCCCAGGGGCGACCTGGCCAAGGTGCAGTGGGCCATCTGCATGCTGAGCAACACCACGGCCATCGCTGAGGCCTGGGCCCACCTCGACCACAAGTCTGACCTGATGTTCGCCAAACAGGCCTTTGTGCACTGGTACGTTGGCAAGGGCATGGAGGAAGGAGAGTTCTCAGAGGCCCAGGATGACCTGGCTGCCCTGGAGAAGGATTATGAAGAAGTGGGAACAGAGTCTATGGACGGCGAAGATGAAAGAGAGGAGTTCTAGGAGGTCCTGGCCCCTGCAATGCCAGGTCTCTCTACCGAGTTTTGTATTTTTCGTTCCACTGTTTCCCTAACCCCCTATCAATACAGTCAGTATTGTCTTTCTCTCTCTCTCAGTACAGTCTTTTTTTTTTAAATATTTTATCTATTTATTTGACAGACAGAGATCACAAATAGGCAGAGAGGCAGGCAGAGAGAGAGGGGGAAGCAGGCTCCTTGCCGAGCAGAGAGCCCGATGTAGGGCTCGATCCCAGGACCCCGGGGGATCATGACCTGAGCCGAAGGCAGAGGCTTTAACCCACTGGGCCACCCAGGAGCCCCTCTCAGTAGTGTCTTTCTCTCTCTCTCTTTTCCTTCCTTCCTTCCTTTCTTCCCTTGTTTCCTTCTTCTTTTTTTTTTTTTTTCCCTTTGGACATTACTCCTGAGACTGAGAAAGAAAAATTTATGTCATGCAAGGTTTTTCCTTTTTCTTTCTTTACTTTTAAGGCAACTTAAAAGACTCACAGTGTCCAGTGTTGTAAGGCTCTGGAGCAACTGGAATTCTCACACATACTGCTAGGTAGAAGTATAAATTGGTACAAACACTCTGAGACACTTTTTGATACTATCTATTAAGGCAAAATTTATCCTATGACCTTGCAATTTCACTCCTAGGAATTCCCAGAGAAAGATGGGCAGGAACATGCAGGAGAATGACCCGAGCTGCTTCCCTCACAACCAGCCCAAACTGGAAAACCAGGTAGAAACTGGCAAAGCCAGCATTTCAAAGCCAAATGTGTTTGCTTGTAAGTCCTGGACTGCCTCAAACAGGACGATTTGGACTTATATTTTTAAAAGGTGAATTCCAACTCATTTTATAATTAAAGTTGTTGAAGCCTATAGGTAGTCATGATTTTTAGCTGCACCAAAAAAAAAAAAAAAAAAAAAAAAAAAGAGGGGGGCATAATTAAGGAAAAGCTTGGCCACTTAGCCCTTTATGAAGAAATGTGACTTTCAAAGGTTTGGAAGAAGTCCTTCAAGTTGAGCTTTTTATCAGCTTGATTCATTTTTCTCCCTTTGCTAATTTTGGACTTTACTTCATTAACTTTCCCTTGAATTTAAGTTTAACACCTTTCACTAATCATAATAAAATAATAGAACAAGTTCAGACAGGCTGACTGTCAAGTCAGTAGACAATGACTAAGTAATTCCTTCATGAAGTGCTTTCATTGTATCTCTTTGCCATACTTATCAGAGATGGGTCTACGGTACCTCAAACATCTCCTACACCAGTTAACCCAGGAATCCTGAAAATGGTTAGCTATCTCCTCTGTGGCCAGTGAAATCTGGTGCTTAAGGTTTTAGACCTTCAAATCTGAAACACCAGGATCAAGTTCTGGCTTTATCATTTTCAGTGGTATGACTTTGGGAAAGTTATTTAACTTCCCTGAAATCCGTTCCTCCCCCCCACTTTTTTTTTTTTTTAAGATTCTTATTTATTTATTTGACAGAGAGAGAGAGGGCACATAAGCAGGGGGAGCGGCAGGCAGAGGGAGTGAGAGAAGCAGGCTTCCTGCTGAGCAGGGACCCTACTGTGGGGCTTGAACTCAGGACCCTGGGATCATGACCTGTGCCAAGGCAGATGGTTAACCGACTGAGCCACCCAGGATCCCCGAAATCTGATTTCCTTATCATTAAAATGAGACCACCACCACCTATTACCCTCGGGTTTAGAAGAGGTAGGAATGACGTAAAGCACGTAAAACACTGCATATGCTTCAGCATGTAACACAGTCAACTCTTGCTATTATCTGGCACAAATCCACGCTGCCTGGTACTGTTTCTTGCTCAAGGAGGGCCGGTTACGTGCAGAGCGCTCTGAGGGATACAGGGACCAATCCTTTCAGCATGTCAAAATGAAATAACTTTATTCTGGAATTCATTCTAAAGCTATTTAATGTGCATCTAAAAACTCCAGCCATTGTATCAGGTATGGGGAAGCAGGGGCAAATAAAGAAAAGTCCCTAGACTCCTGAAGCTTATACCCTCACTGGAGGAAAGAGACAATAAGTGATAAATGATGACACAAAGGCACAAGACGGTCCGAGTTAGTGGAGAAAGTAAGGCAGGTGTACGTGATGCAGAGTATCTGAGGAACCCGCGATGGATTTTGCAAAACCTCCTGCTCCTCGTCCTTTCTGTCCTGACCTTTCCGACTGATGAACGGCCCACAGAGCCAGAGCAGCCATGTTGGGTGATAACACAGAACCCGGACGCGTGAGCTGGAAGGGCCCCCGATCTGAGGTGTCCTTCTGCGCCAGCTGGTCCCGCATGAGCCACTGGTATTTTGTGTTTTTGTGGCACTGACAGCCAAGCTTAATAGTAACCAACACAATTACTTACTCTCTTCTGAGGACATTTCTGCTTTCAACCTGATCAGATATGGAAGTCTGGAAGAAATTCAGGATTCGATTCATAAAAGAGAGAATGAATAGAGACTATAGAGAAACTGGCAGAGACTAAGAACTAGTAAAAATTTGGACTTACTGGGACGCCTGGGTGGCTCAGTTGGTTGGACGACTGCCTTCGGCTCAGGTCATGATCCCGGAGACCCGGGATCAAGTCCCGCATCGGCTCCCAGCTCCACGGGGAGTCTGCTTCTCCCTCTGACCTTCTCCTCGATCATGCTCTCTCACTGCCTCTCTCTCAAATAAATAAATAAAATCTTAAAAAAAAAATTTGGACTTACTTTCTATGTATATTTTTAAAGTACTTATCAAGTATTAATTTGCGAAGCTTCATTCATATTATTTATAAACATCCCAGTAACTTTATGGATTATCTACCTGAAGCCTCACTCAAAAGACAAACCCAATGGCCAAGCACCTTCTCAAAAACATGACAGCCAAGATTTAAACCCAGGCATGAGCAAGCCTTGAGCCCAAACTCCCAACCCTTCCCTCAAACTGTCTCTAGGGTCTGCAGGAAAGTAGAGAAAGTAAACAGGAAAGACAGAGGCACGTATGACAGGAAGCTCTGATAAATATGGTCTACCAGTAAAAGGGGACAGGAGAAAGAAGAATGGTGAAAATAAAGAATTGGTGGAAGATCCACCTCCATGGTCTTGGTGGTGTCTAGTTCTAATTTTGTGCCTAGAGGCAATCAGATTTGTAAATTCTTGTAACTTGAAAGAACCACCCAGACTGGGATTCCCCAGTTAGGGAAGAAAGCTCTCATGCTTTGCTCTATGGCAAGCTCAGGTATGGTTCTAAGACCAAGACCTACCCACTGTCTGCTTTTTTTTTAATAAAGTTTTATTGGTACAAAACCACTCCATTCATTTATGTGTTAGCTATGGCTGCTTCTGCATTTCAATGGCAAAGATGGGTAGTTGTGACAGAGACATTAAAAGCCTGAAGTATTTACCATCTGGCCCTTTACAGAGAAGTTTCCAAAACTGCTCTATGGTGTGGCTACTGTTCAAAGATCTTCCTAGTTACACAATACCAGCTCTCCTATGACAGTAAAGCTAAAACATCAGGAAGAACCCAAAAAAATCCATTTCCAGGATTTTTTTTTCCTACTTCTGAACATACAGATTCAGGAGGAATGCTGGACTTGTATACCCTTTAAAAAATTTTTTTTAGATTTTATTTATTTATTTATGAGAGAGAGAGAGAGTGCACACACGTTCAAAGAGCTGGGGGGCGGGGAGTGGAGACAGGGAGAGGAAGAGGGTAAAGCAGATTCCCCATTGAACAGGGGGCCCGATGTGGGGCTCTATCCCAGGACCCTGAGATCATGACCTGAGCCCGACAGATGTTTAGTCGACTGAGTCACCCAGGCACCCCAAGACCTCTGTATTCTAATGAAAACTTGAATTAAATGCTCAGCAAAACCACATAATGTAGAAACTTGCAGAATCCCTACATTGTATAACCGAAACTAATGTAACATTGTGTGCCAACTATACCCAAATTTTTAAAAGAAGGAAAAAAATGCTCAGCATATTTGAACCCCATTGCACCCTCCTCCTGTGTGTGAGCGATCAGTCTGTATTCCAGGAGGCCCCTCCCGAACTTTTTTAGTGCATACCTTCGTGCATGCCTGCTACTTTGCTTAAAAATATGACTGTAGCTTTAATTAAGCTTAAATCTACCAGATTCTTGTTTTATCAAGTCACAATAAACTAAGTGAGGGAAAATGGGTAAACTTGCCGTGAGGAGGATGGTTTTAGACCACAACTGGTAAATAGAGTGAAAAAGAGAATCTTGGCTCCGTTCTTGAACTGGCAGGAAAATGCGGCGATTACATTACTCAGCGGGTAAATGTAATGTCTTCACACACATATTCTCAGAGGGGAGAACCCGGGGTTTTAATCATTTGGTAATGTGCTTTCAGTGAATCATGCAGGTTTGTCAAAAGCCATTAAGTGAACCACAGTTCTACCTCTCACTGTCTTTGGGGGCCAGCTCTATTGTTCCTCCACAGCACTAGCAACTTTAAACAGGAGAGGACAGGAAGGAAGGGAAGTTGGCCTTCTAGAGAAGTCCTGAGAACCAGGTGCTGGCCCAGGTGTTTGAGAAAGAACTAGGTGAAGGATTTCAGATACAGCCTCTAACCCTAGGTTCCCTGAAGCTGCCCGTTGAACAGCAGGGGTGAAGAAGCTGTAATGTTTCACATTTTCCTGGGTTCCTGATAGGAAGCCATTCTTAATAAATTGTGGTTTCTGGGGCTCCTGGGTGGCTCAGTTGGTTGAGAAACTGCCTTCAGCTCGGGTCATGGGCCCAGGGTCCTGGAATGGAGCCTGTTGTGAGGCTCCCTGTTCAGTGGGGAGCCTACTTCTCCCTCTTCCTCTGCCCCTTCCCCCTTGTGCTCTCTCTTTCAAATGGATAAAGAAAATATTTAAAAGAAAATTTTTTAAAGATTTTATTTATTTATTTGATAAAGAAATAGAGACAGTGAGAGAGGGAACACATGCAGGGAGAAGCAGGCTCCCCAATGACTGGGGAGCCCGATGCAGGGCTCGATCCCACGACCCTGAATCATGACCTGAGCTGAAGGCAGCTGCTTAATCGACTGAGCCACCCAGGAAGCCCTAAACAATTTTTTTTTAGTTAAAAAAAAAAATAATGAGAGAAAGTTTAAAAGAAAATGTGGTTTCCAGGCTTGGGTCACAGTGGCCACACATATTGTTTGATGCCTGACTCGGTGTGATGCTTTTCCCAGGGAATTTCAGCCACTTGTCATTTCTGGTTCCTCTTGGCTTCAGAGGCATCAGCCCAGGCTTTGTGGGAGGGTTGGGATCCTTGTGGAATATTCACTGGGTGGACGATGCCGGGCATGTTTCTAATCCCAGCTGGGCTATCCCATGTCATCTAGCACGATCTCAGTAAAACCTCCTCTGTCATCTCGTGCGTTTGGAAAATGAAAGTCAGTTTCAATTAGTTAACCCTGGTCTCTGCCTAGGTAAATAGGCATACTGGGTGAGGAAGAGGAGAGGTTTTTGGAGTAAGACAGGCTTGGGTCTGAACATCAGTTCTGCGCCTTACTGTCCACGTGACCAGCAGTCAGTTACTTAGTGATTGTGAAATTGGGGTGACAATACCCACCTCCCAGGCTTGCCGAAAGGTTTAGATGAGGAAACTTACAAAGAGGACTTAGCTCAGATCACTAGGAGAGATGTTGGTGAATAAGAATAAAGTTGACGGGGCTCCTGGGTGGCTCAGTGGGTTAAAGCCTCTGCCTTTGGCTCAGGTCACGATCCTGGGGTCCTGGGATCGAGCCCTGCATCGGGCTCTCTCAGCGAGGAATCTGCTTCCTCTTCTCTCTGCCGGCCTCTCTGCCTACTTGTGATCTCTGTCTGTCAAATAAATAAAAACCTTTAAAAATTTTCTAAAAAAATTAAAAAAAAAAAGAATAAAATTGCCACCTAGAAGCCGTGAAAGAAAAATATCAATGAGACAAAAGAAATGTGATCAAGAAACATCCCCAGGTAGGTCACAGAAAAATAAATATAAATGGCTCTTACTCATACTAAAAGATGTTTGGCCTCACTTGTAATAAGAAAAACGCAAGTCAGAACTGTACAAGGCTATCCTTTTTCACCTATCAAGTTGGCAAAGATCCAGTTCAAAAATTTCACAACGTGTTCTGTAATAAATAGTGGAATTAGGTACTCTCCTACAATGCTGGCTGGGGCGCCAAATGGTACAACCCTTTGGGGAGCTCGTTGGCAATCCCTATCAAAATTATAAATGCATTTACTTTTTTTACTCAGCAATTCACTCCTGAGAATTATTTTTACAGCTACACTTAAGGCAGCATGAAGTAAAGTGACAGTTAAGCCCCATTATTGATGGCAGAGCCGTGTGCATGCATGAGCGGGAGGCTGGGGATACCCGAGCGTCTGTCTAGAGAGGAGCAGAGAAATAAGGCATGGCACTTCCACACAGGGTTACACAGCTGTGAAAAGGAGAATGCCGTACTCAGTGCCCCGTGGAAACACCCCAGGGAAGCTGTTAAGTGAAAAAAGGCAGAAGGCAAAGTAATCCATACAGTCCCCTAATTTCTTTGTAAGAAGGGGAGAAATAATAAGATTATAGCTGTAGTTGTTTATATTTGCCCAAAAATAAATTCCAGCATGTTAAATTAGAAACTAGTAAGAGCAGTCACGGACACAAGTGTCAAGGTGGGGAACTGGCTGGGTGGGGTCAGGAGTTAAAACAAGACTGCATTTTATTTTATATTTATTTTTGAGCCATAGGAACCTATGACCAACTCGAAGAATACAATCAAAATAAAGAAAATACTGGGTGCCTGGGTAGCTTGGTGGGTTAAGCCTCTGCCTTCGGCTCAGGTCATGATCCCAGGGTCCTGGGATCGAGCCCCGCATCGGGCTCTCTGCTCAGTGGGGAGCCTGCTTCCCCGCCCCCCCATGCCTGCCTCTCTGCCTACTTGTGATCTCTCAGTCAAATAAACAAATAAAATCTTTAAAAATAAAAATAAGGAAAGAAAGAAAGGAAGGAAAGAAAGAAAGAAAATACCAAACATCTTCTAAAATGAATAAGTGCGTCCAAAATCAGTGAGAACTCGTATTTGAATTCTCTGTCATCCTGAATATATTTATGGCCCCATGCTGGGTTCTGAGACTGAGGACAGGGCACGCCTTAGACGGGGAGTTAAATGCCTAGTTTTTTACCAAAGCCATTAATAAATGAATGAGCTTGCTGCTTTAGAGTATGGAAAAATGATCACTGAGTCTGTCAACAACAACAAAAAACCAAGGGATGACAGGAAACAATGAACAATGAAATTTTCATTGTAGGAATGGGAAGTAGAAAGCAGACCACTGAAGTAAGAGCTCAGTGACCTAAAAGGGGGAAAGAAAAAAAAGGAACTTCAAATGTATTCCTTCTCTAAACTCTATAGAATACTTTGATCCACCTTTCTGTAGGGGATTTACACTTGAAACTGAAACCCAAATACAACAGCACAGTTCTCTCCACAGACACTTAGCTGCCCCATCATGTCAAACCTGTTAGGTCAAAGACCATGCTTCTCCCCAGAACTTTCAACTCCTTCTTCATCATTAGCCCCCTAGGAAGAGCGGAGGCAGTGGGGGCGGGTGGGCCGGCGATCACTCCAGACAGATGACTGATGAAATGACTTCTATGCCAAGAAACCAATAAAAAATTGTTCATCCATGCTTATACTTCCTGGATCCACAGTAATTTATACAAAAATGCCATCTCCCTACTCCGGGGTGCCTGATTTATAGGTTGGGCATCTGTTTCATATAAAGGACCCCGAATGGAACAACAATCCGTGCTCTAACAAAACAGAGCACTCATTTCATAAATCACTTTCAACCTATCAGATATCTCACAATGAATTTCTTTTAAATCCAGGCCTATTTTTCTTTTCCTCAGAGCTTGTCCCGCATGCTTCTATCAGCAGCAGAAGAACACACACACACTTCAAGCTTTTAAAAGGCTACAAAGTAGCCAGAGCACCCCTGGCTCTATTTCTCTTTTTTTTATCCTGTAATAAGACCCTTTTATAAATGTTTCCAGGAGGAAATATTTAAAATTGTCCGTATTCTCTGAGAGCCGCTAGTGGAGGAATTTGCAAATATAGGGCACCTACACTGTGTCCCTCCCTGTGCCCTTGCCCACAGCAGATGTCATTAAGGGACCAGTTCTCACCCACTGCACTTGCTTGACATCCTGCAGGTCCTCTCAGCCCCAGGTCCCAGGAGACCTCTATTAAGGCTCAGCAGTGAACATGCAGAATGGAACCATCCAATCTCATCACGTTTCAGATAACAGGACTGAACCGAAGGAGACTGCCACAGTCCCATGGGGAGTGGATGGTGGACTTCCACCACATTCCTCAGTCCTGAACCCTAGTATTGTCTTTCATCTGCACCAACAGGACTTGCACTTGCAAGGTCAAATATGAGCTGGTTTTGTGCGTGTGTGTGTGCGTGTGCATGCACGGTTTTGTTTTCCAGCAGAACTCTTCTTTTTCGAAAGAAACCCTTAGACACCAAAATGATTCTCATTAACTCTGTTTTTCAAATAAAGAATTTACTAATGATTCAGAAGCTCCTGGCAGCCTGCCACTCTAAATATCATTTTGTTTTAGCAATAATCTTCTTTTCCCATCAAATATGCTTCCTCCTCAGTGAAGAAGGGATAATTGTTATTAAATAGGAAATTACTTTTCATGTGGGCTCGCACAAAGGACTGTGTGATAAGCCTGGATGCGTGGACACTACCCTCCATCACTGTTACACAACGACATTGTAAAGCCACAGTGGCTCTTTCATCAATTTGTTACAGTGTTTATTAAATTTCAACTGGGTTTTATTTTTTTCTTTGGCTTCAACCAAAATCTCTTAGAATGATGGCATGTCAGAGCCAGATGGGACCTCACAATATGTCTGATCAAACAACTATGGGAAAGCAGCAGAGTCCCAGGCCCAGGGTAACAGAGCGAGGGCCAGGTTGCCTAATTCTAAGCTCCTTCTAACTCCTTATCCCACAACCTTGAGATCCAAATGAGCAATTCCCTGTCTAGTAGGTAATCCAAAACATACTGAGTTCTCTAATCAATGCTTCTCAAACTATAATGTGCATACGAACCACCTGGGGATCTTGTTAAAAGATAAGATTCATGTTACCTAGGGCTGAGATGAGCCTCCAATTCTGCATTTCATTTTTTTTTAAGATTTTATTTATTTATTTGAGAGAGAGAGAGAGAGAGCATGAGAGGAGAGAGGTCAGCGGGAGAAGCAGACTCCCCGCCGAGCAGGGAGCCCGATGGGGGGCTCGATCCCAGGACTCCAGGATCATGACCTGAGCCAAAGGCAGTCGCTTAACCAACTCAGCCACCCAGGCGCCCCCAATTCTGCATTTCTAACAGCTCCCAGCTGACACCGACAATGCCTGATCCCCCAACAGTCCTTGGCTTAGTCAAAAGACAATCCTCTGGTTCTAGTGGAGAATCTTCACTGGAGCCCCAGTCTAACAAGTCACATATGACCATTGTGTCAATCAGGTTATCTCAGGTTTTTGGAAACTGACATACAGTTAACACAGGAATGAAGATTGGGGGAAGACTGTCTAATCAAATGAATTGGATTTGTAAGATAAAGAAGGAGGCAAATTCATTTCTTGCGCTGCTATTTTCCCATATTCTCTATGTTTTGTTTTGTTTTCCCTCCCCTACCTCAGGTCATTATCTAGGGCAGATTCTATGGCTTATTTAGGAACATTCAAGTATGAAAAATCTCAGTTTTGGGTGTTAAAATGTCCAACGTAGTTTTAATATCAAAACTTCAGTTTTTCATCCAATTCAAACATTTCTCCCCACCGGCTCAGACCTAACTCCAGATAGGGAAATCAGAATGTTTTGTTGTTTCTCTTTGGGTTGCCTCCAATTGTCACCGCTTTCGGCTACTTCTGAACTCCACAGAACTGGGGGCAAGAACAGAGAGAAGAGTTGGTGGAAGGAAACAATATGGTCTTATGGAGCTGGGGACATAAAATCCCAAACACTGGCTCCTTCCTTTATGGGGGCAGAAACTCACTTCCTCCTGGGGCACCTGGGTGACTCAGTCAGTTGGGTGTCTGCTTTCAGCTCAGGTCATGACCTCTGGGTCCTGGGATCAAGTCCCACATGGGGCTCCTTGCTCTTCAGGGAGTCTGCTTCCTTCTCTCCCTCTGCCTCTCCTCTTGCTCTCTTTCTCTCTCAAATGAATAGGTAAAATCTTAAAAAAAAAAAAAATAGAAATTCACTTCTTCCCCACTCCAAAACTAGGGACCTGTGACAGTGTCCTATTTCCTTAGTCACTCATAGCTGATGTGTCCCCCAGTGTGTTCTGGTATACAGAACATGCTGCCCCTTCAGCCCCTGTCTTCTTTAAGGAGATTCAATTAAATGTATTGAGGCCGGGGTGCCTGGGTGGCTCAGTGGGATAAGCCTCTGCCTTCAACTCAGGTCATGATCTCAGGGTCCTGGGATTAAGCCCCACCTCGGGCTCTCTGTTCAGCGGGGGGAGCCTGCTTCCCTCTGCCTCTCTGCCTACTTGTGATCTCTCTGTCAAATAAACAAATAAAATCTTAAAAAAAAAAAAAAAAAGTTTAATAAGGCCAATGGGGCATCCACTCTCTTGGCTCAAATCTCACTCTATATGCTTTGCCAGAAGGGATGGTCTCTTAGCCTCTCAATGTGTAGGCTTTTCCATGTAAGTCAGGTTCTAGGCTCCCCAAACTCCAGGAGAAACTGGTCAAGCCCTTCTAAGAACATTTTCACTGTGTGCCAGTAGGGGATACCCTGCCCTATTTTCCCAATCTCATAAAGAACCGTATACCATAGGATGTTAATCTCTGTGTCTTAAGGCCCTAGAAGTGTACATTGAAGCTTGATTCCTGAATACAGAATGGCTTTGTATTTCTAACAAAACCATGCTAATCTTACTAGAATAAAGTTGTGTAGATGGCACTGAATTCTTCTTCCAATTCAGTTAATAACAGCAGTTGAGAACCTACTATTTTGTAAGCTCTAGTTAGAGATAACACCTTAAAATTGTCATGAATTAATGATAAAAGTACTATTGGAACTCTAGTAGGTGATACTGTAATTTTTCCCCATAAAAATGCATTATATGTATTATATCAAACATTAATCTTTTGGTATATTCATGTAGTGAAATATCTATCTATATGTTATTATAGAAAGAAATCCATGATCGATTTAGTGAAAAAACATTTCTAGAACAGACTATATGCAGTTTGTATGTGTATATATAGTTTATAATATTAACAAAAATGATGATTCAGATTATGAGAGAGCTTTTGCTTTCTAATCTATTCTTTTCTGTATTTCTGACTTTTTAAAAAACTGTATTATACTGCCTTTATATTCAGAAAAAAAAAAGATTATTAAGAAACACGGGGGGGCCTGGCTGACTCAGATGGGGAAAGCATTCGGCTCTTGATCTTGGGGCCACGAGTTCAGGCCCCACACTGGATTACAAGATTGCTTAAAAATAAATGAATCTGAAAACAAAACAAAACAAATAATGGTGCCATGGGGTTAAATCTCTGGTTTTTTTCCTTTGTAGGCATCTTTTGTGAGAACCTATACTATGCTAGATTAGCCTATCCAATGAAAATAGAAGGTAAGCCACAGATAACATCTGATTCAACTATACTCAAACCAAAAAAAAAAAAAGGAAAAAATATTCTAGTAATAATATATTTTATTTAACCCAATATTTATCCAACAGATTATAATTTTAATATATAATCAATATAATACCACTGAGATATATTCAATCTTTTTTTCCCTAAATCTTCGAAATCTTCTGTATACTTTACACAGCATATCTCAATATGGCTTGTGGCTAAATGTTCTGGACAGTGTGGTTTTAGGTATCTGTGTGCCATCTTCCTACATAATAATAGGAAAGGCAATTTTGTTTTGGGGTAACTTTCCACTTGCTTTTTTAGTTCAGACAGTTCCTTAAATCAGTAAACAACAACAGCAACAATGACAACCAAAAAAAAAAAAAAAAAAAAAAAACAAAAAACCCAAAAAACAAAAAAAGCAAAGGAAAAACATGCCCAGAAGTTAACAGTGATTATTTTGGGGAGGAGGATCTTTAATTTACAGGTTTTCAATTTTTAAAGTTGTCTGATTCTGTTACACTGATTGTGTATTATGTCAGTAATCTTTAAAAGGCTACTGTTGCTGGGGTTTTGTTTGCTTCAAGAAACCACTCCTTTAAGGGATGTCTTTTGGGGGGATCTGGCTGGCTCAGTTGGTAGAGCATAGGACTCTTGATCTCAGGGTCATGAGTTCAAACCCCAAATCAGACAGGAGCCTACTCAAAAAATAATAATAATAATAAAATAAAATAAAAAATAAAATAATAAAATGCTATAAAAAGAGGAGGCCTTTTTCCGAACCAGTACACCTTGAGTGAACCCTCACCTCCCATCCTTATCTCATTCATTCTCCACTGTTGACAGGAGAGGTCAAAAGTCAGGATCTCCAGTAGCTACAACTTTCCCTTTCCCCTGGAAGAAGGAGAGGCAGAGAGCTGGCAGTAAAAGCCCACACTTATCAGAGATCAATGACTAAAATTATTATCAAGCTTCTCTGAATAATAAAATGACATACCTGAAAGGTGTGACTAATTCTAAAGAGTTATTTCTCCTCTCCCCACCCCCACTGCCATTCTTTAACAGATGTATTTGGGGGGGGGGGGGCAATGAGGGAGAGGGAGAGAGAATCTCAAGCGGACTTCCCAGGGAGCACGGAGCCTGACACAGGGCTCCATCTCATGATCCTGAGATCATGACCTGAGTGAAAAAATCACAAGTCCAATGCTTAACCAGCTGAGCCACCCAAGTGCGCCCCAACTCCATTTTTTCAGCAGTACCACCAAGGGAATATTTTTATTCCCTGCCCATCATTGAGAAGGACGGGCTGCAGTGTAGACATCATAGCATAGAGTAAGCAGAGGGCCTTAGGTATGTGTGTCTCTGGGCTTCCATTTTCTCACCTATAAAATGGAAATCATAATATATAGCTTCCTTCAAGTGTGTGTGTGTGGCTCAGTCGGTTAAGCACCTGACTCTTGATTTCCTCTCAGGTTGTGATCTCAGGGTCCTGGGATCCAGCCCCTTGTCGGTCTCCATGCTCAGGAGAGAGTCTGCTAGAGATTCCCTCTCTTCCTCTATCCTTCCCCTTGCTCTCCCACTCTAAATAAACAAATCATTTTTTATTAAGATTTTGTTTATTTATTTGATAGAGAGAGCCAGAGAGCACAGGCAGGGGGAATAGCAAAGGGAGAAGGAGAAGCAGGCTCCCCACTGAACAGAGAGCCCAATATGGGGCTCAATCCCAGGACCCTGGGATCATGACCTGAGTTGAAGGTGGATACTTAACCGAATGAGCCACCCAGGTGTCCCTAAATAAATAAAACTTAAGGGCACCTGGGTGGCTCGGTCAGTTAAGCATCTGCCTTCGGCTCAGGTCCTGATCTCAGGGTCCTGGGATCAAGTCCATTGGGCTTATGCTGAGCGGGGAGTCGGCTTCTCCCTCTCCCTTTCTCCCAAATAAATAGATAAAATCTTCACAAAACATCTTACATATATATATGTATATACATATATATATATACAACTTACTTCAAAAGATTGTATCATCTTATGAATACTTCATAATATTGTATTGTTAATTTGTATCAAGGATCCTATAGATAGAGCAAAAGCGCGCATATTCTAAGTGTCAAGGACAACGAATCTTCACAAACCAGAAATAATGGCATCACCGAGATCAGGACACAGAGACCTCTCAGTGCCCCAGGAGTTTCCTTCCAGTCCCTACCATCTGTATGAGTTTTTTATTGCTATGCCACCAACACATTTAGTGGATTAAAACAACACAGATGTATGGACTCAGTTTCCAGGGGTCAGGGTCTGAGCACGGCTTCACTAGATCTTCTGCTCCCGTCTCACAAGGTGATCAGTTCTCAAGGTGTCTGCCAGGGCTTGTGTCTCATCTGAGGCACGAGCTCATTTGGGTTGTTGGCTGAAGCAGTGCCCCACCGCTGTATAACCAAGGTCCTCATTTTTTGTTTTCTCATTGGCCAGATACCACTCTCAGTTCCTACAGGCTGCCACTAGTTCTCGCCACGTGTGGCCTCCACGAGCAGTTCAGACTGTCGCTTCCTTCCAGGCCAACCATCTCTTGGCTCTCAGACTTCCGGCTCTGACCTCTAAGGGCTCTTTAAAGAGCTCTTCTGATTGGGTCAGGCCCATCCAGGACAATGTATGTGGTTAGAGATCTGGATTACAGGAGTACTAGTCCGTCAAATCACAGGTTCCCCTGGTTTTCAGGGGGCAGGATTATCCAAGGGAGTAACACCACCGGCAGAAATTACATAGCTACATTAGGATTCTGTCCCCCACGAAATCGTTGCAGCGTTCTTGTCTTGCCGAGCCTGAGAATGAAGCTTGTGGACACAAAAGGGTGAAGTGATAGTTTATTCAGGGAAGGTGAGAACAGAAAGAAATCTCTCTCGAGTGAGAGGAATACCTTCATGGTCGCCAAATGATGTCGTTCTGGAATGTTGGTGAGGTCCACATCTTCAGTGCAAAAATGCGGTTTATGAGAGTTCAAGGACAGGGCCTGTAGGTAGAAAGAACTATACTGGGGTCCTGAAGAGAGGACCATTATATATTTCAAGTTGAGAGGGGGTTAGGGATAGTGTAAGTCTCCAGGGAATTTTGGAAGCAAGTTTTCCAGGACCTTGAGGGGTTGGTATTGTTGGGAAAGGGTCATTTATGACTGTCTAATAAAGCCTGAGTCATGAGACCCTTCAGATGTATATGTATACTCGAGGGATGATTGCCAACATGTATCTTGGTGGGTAGAGATAAAGGAAGTTTCCAAAGGAGTTTTTAAATGTTAAAGTAGTCTTACAGGGTCCTGAGGTCGGGGTTAAGATTGCCTTTTGCCTTAGCAAAGTGTCAACATCCTGGCAGCTGAGTCCCCAGAGAAATGTCACTCTGCCTATTTCAAGGACTTGTCAAAGGGCTGTAGGTAGTAAGGAAATAAAATAATTCTTCCTTCTGCCTTTGATTCCCGCATCACCATCCTCTATAGGTAACCACCATCTGACGTCTAACGAGGGGTTTTACCTATTTTTGAACTTTATAAAAATAGGATCATACAGTAGGCCTCCTGTGTCTGGCTTCTTCTGCTCAACATTCTGTTTCTGGAATCCACTCCTTCTTCTGGATGTGGATGCAGAGGGTTCGTTTGCACAGCTGCCCGAGCGGAAATGCCACAATTCATTTACCATTGCGAACTGATGGGCATGTGGGTAGTTCCTATTTGGGGGCTGTTATTAATGGTGCTGCTATGAACATTCCAGGACATGTCTTTGGGTGAACACCTGGTCACTTCTCTGTTGGGTACATACCGAGAAGTACAGTCACTGGGTCATAGTTTGCACATGTTCGCCTTGGGAGACACTGCTCATTTCCCGAAGCGGCTTTACCAAGCTATATACCCCACGAGCAGTATTAGAATATTCCTTAAGACTGTCTTGAGGGTGAGAAAATACGATCATGATAGAGAACATAGGACATGGGGCGCCTGGGTGGCTCAGTGGGTTAAGCCTCTGCCTTCAGCTCAGGTCATGATCTCAGGGTCCTGGGATCGAGCCCCACATCGGGCTCTCTGCTCACCCGGGAGCCTGCTTCCTCCTCTCTCTCTGCCTGCCTCTCTGCCTACTTGTGATCTCTGTCTGTCAAATAAGTAAATAAATAAAATCTTTTAAAAAAGAAAGAAAAGGAACATGGGATAGGACCTGGGGTGCAGAGATGACAAAATAAAAGTGAGTGTTCTCGAGAGAAATTAACCTTGAGTGTGATTTTTCTGTTATACTGGTTAAGTCTTTAAGATACCTGTGTGCAACTACGTGTGTCCCTAGTGCCTGGCCCAAATGTATTAAAGAGCCCAGGATACATATCAGTGTGGAATAGTTTCCTGATCAAGAACAGCTCCTTGAGACTTGCATTTACTCTTCTTTCCCCTGGCTCCTGAACCAAGGCACTGAGTGAGAGCTCCCAAGGGGGTCAGAAATGAATTGCTCAGAACTGCAATTATTCTGTATGGGCCTCACGGAGAGAGTAATGTCTTTGAACTGGAAGCCAGGTAGCAAGATTAAGACCACGCACCATGGAGCTCTTGCATGCTGCCATTATTTTTAGAGCAAGCAACACTCAAGTTGTTTCTTCCCAAGACATGATTTGAAGAAAGGCATTTCAGTTGGTGGAATCATCAAACCGGCAGAAATCCTTTGCTTTAAAACTTCCTAGAGAGGGGTGCCTGGGTGGCTCAGTGGGTTAAAGCCTCTGCCTTCGACTCAGGTCATGATCCCAGGGTCCTGGGATTGAGCCCCACATCGGGTTCTCTGCTCAGCGGGGAGCCTGCTTCCCTTCCTCTCTCT
>PISX010020673.1:0-35216 GCA_004024625.1 Mellivora capensis | reverse complement strand
TCCTGGATATCAACCTTTTGTCTGTACTGTCATTTGCAAATATCTTCTCCCATTCCGTGGGTTGCCTCTTTGTTTTGTTGACTGTCTCCTTTGCTGTGCAGAAGCTTTTGATCTTGATGAAGTCCCAAAAGTTCATTTTTGCTTTTGTTTCCTTTGCCTCTGGAGACATATCTTGAAAGAAGTTGCTGTGGCTGATATCAAAGAGGTTACTGCCTATGTTCTCCTCTAGGATTCTGATGGATTCCTGTTTCACGTTGAGTTCCTTTATCCATTTCGGGTTTATCTTTGTGTACAGCATTAAGAGAATGGTCGATTTTCATTCTTCTACATATAGCTGTCCAATTTTCCCAGCACCATTTATTGAATAGACTGTCTTTTTTCCACTGTATATTTTTTCCTGCTTTGTCAAAGATTATCTGACCATAGAGTTGAGGGTCCATATCTGGGCTCTCTACTCTGTTCCATTGGTCTATGTGTCTGTTTTTTATGACAGTACCATGCTGTCTTGGTGATCACAGCTTTGTAGTATAGCTTGAAATCAGATAACGAGATGTCACCAGTTTTATTTTTGTTTTTCAACGTTTCCTTAGCAATTCGGGGTCTCTTCTGGTTCCATACAAATTTTAGGATTATTTGCTCCAGCTCTTTGAAAAATACCGGTGGAATTTTGATTGGAATGGCGTTAAAAGTATAGATTGCTCTAGGTAGTATAGACATTTTAACAATGTTTATTCTTCCGATCCAAGAACATGGAATGGTCTTCCATCTTTTTATGTCTTCTTCAATTTCTTTCATGAGTGTTCTGTAGTTCCTCGAGTACAGATCCTTTACCTCTTTGGTTAGGTTTATTCCCAGGTATATTCCCAGGTATCTTATGGTTCTTGGTGCTATAGTAAATGGAATCGATTCTCTAATTTCCAAGAGAACTAGAGACCATTATCTCTGATGAACATAGATGCAAAAATTCTCAGCAAAATATTACAAAACTGAATCCAGCAATACATTTTAAAAAATTATTCACAACAATTAAGTGGGATTTATGCTTGGGATGCAAGAGTGGTTCAATGTTTGCAAATCAGTGTGATACATTACATCAATAAGAGAAAGGATAAAACCATATGATCATTTCAGCAGATGCAGAAAAGCACTTGACAAAGTACAACATCAATTCATGATAAAAACTCTCAACAAAGTCGGTTTAGAGGGAACATACCTCAACATAATAAAGGCCATACATGAAAAACCCACAGCTAACATCATACTCAATGGGGAAAAACTGGGAGCTTTCCGCCTAAAAATAGGAAAAAGACAAGGATATCCACTCTCACATTTTTATTCAGCATAGTACTAGAAGTCCTAGCCATAACAATTAGACAACCAAAAGGAATAAAAGACATTCAGATTGGTAAGGAAGATGTAAAACTTTCACTATTTGCAGGTGACATAATATTATATATAGAAAATCCTACTCTACCAAAAAATTACTAGAACTTGTAAACGAATTCAGTAAGGTTACAGCATACAAAAATCAATGTACCTAAACCTGTTGCATTTCTAAACACTAATAATGAAGCAGCAGAAAGAAAAATTGAGAAAATCATCCCACTTACAATTGCACCAAAAATAATAAAACACCTAGAAATAAATTTAACCAAAGAAGTGAAAGCTCTATACTCTGAAAACTATAAAACACTGATTAAAAAATTGATGACAAAAACAATTAGAAAGACATTCCATGCCCATAGATTGGAAGAACAAATATTATTAAAATGTGCATACAACCCAAAACGATCTACAAATTTAATGCAATCCCCATTAATATACCAACAGCATTTTTCACAGAACTAGAACAAACAATCCTAAAATTTGTATGGAACTACAAAAGACCCTGAGTAACCAAAGCAATCCTGAAAAAGAAAAACAAAGCTGGACACATCACAATTGCAGATTTAAAGTTATACTACAAAGCTCTAGCAATCAAAACACTAGGGTATTGGCACAAAAATAGACACACAGATCAATGTAGCAGAATAGAGAACACAGAAATAAACCCACAGTTTTATGGTCAATTAATCTTCAACAAAGGAGGCAAGAATATGCAATGTGAAAAAGATAGTCTATTCAACAAATGGTGTTGGGGAAACTAGATGCTAGATGCAAAGGAATAACACTGGACTTCCTCTTACACCATACACAAAAATAAACTCAAAATGGATAAGAAATCTTGTCGTGGTGAGCACTGGATGATATATGGTATTGTTGAATCACTATATTGTGCACCTGAAACTAATATAACACTGTATGTTACCTATACTGGAATTAAAATTTTAAAAATGGATTAAGGACTTAAATGTGGGACCTGAAACCATAAAAATTCTAGAGGAGAGCACAACCAGTATTTTCTCTGACATCAGCCGTAACAACATTTTTCTAAATGTCTCCTAAGGCAAGAGAAACAAAAGCAAAAATAAACTATTGGGAGTACATCAAAATTAAAAGCTTCTGCACAGCAAGGGAAATAGTCAATAAAACTAAAAGGCAGCCTACTAAATGGGAGAAGATATTTGTAAATGCCATATCTGATGAAGGGTTGGTATTCAAAATATATAAAAAACTGATACAACTTGGGACGCCTAAGTGGCTCGGTCAGTTAAGCATCTGCCTTTGGCTCAGTCATGATACCAGGATCCTGGGACTGGGTCCTGTATCAGGCTCCTTGCTCAGTGGGGAGCCTGGTTCTCCCCTTGCCTGTGCTGTCTCTCACTCTCTGACAAACACATTTTTTTAAAAAATCTTTAAAAAAAGAAGGAACTGATGCAACTCAACCCCACCCCCAAATAATCCAATTAAAAAATGGGCAGAAGACATGAATAGACATTTCTCAAAAGACACACATATGGCCAATTGACTCATGAAAATATGCTCAACATCACCATCATCAGCAAAATGCAAATCAAAACCACAATTAGATATCACCTCACACCTGTCAGAATGGCTAACATCAAAAACTCAAGAAACAACAAACATTGGCAAGGCTGTAGAAAAAAGGAACCCTCGTGCACTATTGGTAGGAATGCAAACTGATGCAGCCACTGTGGAAAACAGTATGGAGATTCTTCAAAAAAATTAAAAATAGAATTATCACATGATCCAGTAATCACACTACTCAGTATTTACCCGAAGAATGTGTAAACACTAATTTGAAAGGATATATCCACTCTTACATTTATTTTTTTTAGATTTTATTTATTTGACAGACAGAGATCACAAGTAGGCAGAGAGAGAGGAGGAAGCAGGCTCTCCACGGAGCAGAGAGCCCGATGCGGGGCTCGATTCCAAGACTCCGGGATCATGACCTGAGCCGAAGGCAGAGGCTTTAACCCACTGAGCCACCCAGGCGCCCCCACTCTTACATTTATTGCAGCATTATTTAAATAGACAAATTATGGAAGCAGCTCAAGTGCCCATGGATGGATAAATGGATGATAAATGGATGGATGGATAAATGGATGGATGGATAAAGAAGAAGTGGTATGTATGTATGTATGTATGTATGTATTGAATCACAAAAATAATGAAATCTTGCCATTTGCAACAACATGGATCAATTTAGAGAGTTCAATGCTAAGTGACATAAGTCAGTCAGAAAAAGACAAATACCGCATGATTTCACTCATATGTAGAATTTAAGAAGCAATACAAATGAATGAAGGGGGTAAAAAGAGAAAAACCAAAAACCAGACTCTTAACTAAAGAGAACAAACTGATGGTCAGCAGAGGGGAGGTCGGTAGGGGCATGGGAGAAATAGGTGAAGGTGATTCACAGTACACTTACCTTGATGAGCACTGAGTAATATATGGAATTGTTGAATCTAATGAAACAGTGTTATCTAACTATAGTGTAATTAAAATAAAATCAAAATTAAACATTTTAAAAAAGAAACAAAGTGATTTCCCTCCCCAAAGAAAGGCATCCTCCACTTTTTCCAATTGCCTTTGGATCAGCAAAGAGAAATAACTTTATATATTCATAAATGATCATTCAATCTCATTTTTAGCAGACACTGGAGCCATACTCAATACCTTTAATTGCTTTTAGTTTCCCACTACCCTCTTCCAGGTTAACAAAAAAATCTCAGGTGGGCCATACCCATTGAACACATTTTCTCCTTCTCTTCTAACCATCTGCTTATCTCTTAGGGATGGTTAACTTCTCAATACGCCTTTTGCTGCAGTCCTTCCACCCTCCCCAACCTATTGAGAATGGATTTTTTGGCACAATGGGGAACTACTATTAGAAGTGTACCCAAAGGCCTTTTTCTTGATCTCTTAGAGTCTGATAACTCAGCATGCCATCTTATGGTAGCTTCCCTCAACTACTTGAGTACCACTTAAAGGCTATTCCTGAGTCCCCTTAAAATTACTTCTGTTTTCTAATTTAATTTCTTCAGTACCCAATATCCTCTGGGTTCCCTCATCTACAGTCATGGGAAAAATAAAGGACATAGATAGAACCTTTACAAATCAATATTGAACCCACAATGTCTCTGGCAGAATTGGCCAGTATCCCCTAAAACCTAAAGCACTAGAGGGAGAGTGACCATTGTGGCAGATTGTATTGTTAAAGGCTTAATCATTCTTTGTGCTAGTGCCTGCAAAATTCCTATCCATCCAGTAAAAGACAGACTAATGGACATAGGTACCACTTTGTACAAGATATAAGGATTATAAATCATATAGTATTGCCCACATTTCCCTATAGTCCCCAACCCAAACACTGTCCTGGTTTCTATCCTTCAAATTTAACACACTTCAGAGTAGTAGATGTCTGTTTTGTCTTCTTCAGTGTTCCCTTACATCCTGATTTCCATTACCTTTTCACCTTAATGTGGGAAAAACAGCAATACACCTGGACTCTGATGCCACAAGACCTCACTGAAGCCCCTTCGTACTTATCTCAGGTTTTCAATCATAATCTCCAAGATTTACAATTTGCCCCTCTACCTTAATCCAACATGCAGTTGAGTTGCTCTTATATCCACCTGATCTAATCTCTTCTCAGGAGGGCTCTCTTTATCTCTTAGGAATGTGGCCTATAAAAGGACATACAATTTGTAAAAATAAATTACAATTTTGTTAGACTCAGATTCACTGTCTAAGCCCTGATGTATCCTGGGAAGAAAAATCTCTCTGAGTAGAAAGAAATATAGGCATTCAAAACTGCCCTCATCCTGTTACCTCATCCTGTTATAAGTTAAGAAAACTTAACAGATCTAGAGGATATTGCAGGTGGTGGATTCCCAACTTTTTGGAGTTAACTTCCATCTACTATGACATGACTAAAATTTGGCATCCCTGATCTCTGTCTTCAGAGGTCACTACAGAGTTAGCCTTTGATCAACTCAAAGTTACTATCCACAGCCCTATCATTCTGAGTCACCCTCAGATTATATTATTTTGTCCCATTTATACATAAAAGAAACAGTTCTTGGAGTTTTATCTTAGAAATATAAAGAAAGGGGCACCTGGGTGGCTCAGTGGGTTAAAGCCTCTGCCTTCGGCTCAGGTCATGATTCCAGGGTCCTGGGATCGAGCCCCACATTGGGCTCTCTCCTCAGTGGGGAGCCTACTTCCCCCTCTCTCTCTGCCTGCCTCTCTACCTGCTTGTGATCTCTCTCTGTCAAATAAATAAATAAAATCTTAAAAAAAAAAACAAAAAAAGAAATATAAAGAAAATCAGAGATTCATTCTCTCTACTCAGTACTTAAACATATCTCTACCCAGTTAAACATATCTCTACCTTTCTCTCTACCCAGTAATTAAACATATCTCTCTTGTCTAAGGGCAGTAGCTGCAGCTATATTTGATCTTGGGGTCACCTTTCTACCTTATGGTACCTCATGCAATTCAAATTCTTTTCACCAAAGCACTCAACATTTCTCTGCTTTCAGACTCACTTCCTATTAACTGCTGCTTCTCTCCTCAGCATATATTACCATCTATAGGAGCCATACTCTTTTTAAAAATTGAGATACAATTGGGGTGCCTCAATGACTCAGTCAGTTAAGGGTCCAACTCTTAGTTTCAGCTCAGGTCATGATCTTGTAGTTGGGGAATTGGGCCCTGCAAAGGGCTCTGTGCTCAGTGCAGAGTGTGTTTCAGGTTCTCTCTCCCTCTCCCTCTAAATCATTCTTTCTCTCTCTCTCAAATAAATAAACAAAATCTTTTTTAAAAAATGGGATACAATTCATATACCATAAAAGTTATCCTTATTCAATGTATAATGCAGTGGTTTTTAGTATATTCACAAAGTTGTTGCAACCATCACCACACAACTAATTCCCAAAGATTTTCATGATCCCCAAAGCAAAGCCATACTCATTACCAGTCACTTTTTAGTCCCTCTAACAATTTAGTCCCCCCAACCATTATTCTACCTTCCGTATCTATGGATTTGTATATACTGGACTTTTCATGTCAATAGAATCAAACAATATGTGGGCTTTTGTGTCTGGCTTTTTTCACCTATTATGCTTTAAGGTCATTCATGTTGTAGTATGCATCAGTACTTCATTACTTTTCTTGCTAAAGAATATTCCATTGTATGCATATACCATGTTTTGTTTAACCATTCATCAGTTGATGGACATTTAGGTTGTTTCCACTAACCATTGATCAGTTGATGGACATTTAGGTTGTTTCCACTTTTTGACTAATATGAATAATGTTACTATAAACATTCATGCAGAAGTTTTTGTGTGGATATACATTTTTAATTCTCCTGGGTATACCCCTAGGACTGGAATTGCTAGATCATATAACTCTATATTTAACCTTTTGAGAAACTACCAAACTATTCCACAGTGACTATACCATTTTACATTCCTACCAGCAGTGTATAGGGTTTCTATTTCCACATCCTCACACTTATCTTCTTTGATCATAGCTATCCTTGTGGATGTAAAGTAGTATCTCAATATGGTTTTGATTTGAATTTCCCTTATGATTACTGTTGTTGAGTGTCTTCATGTGTTTATGGCCACTTGTACATTTTGGTGTCATAACTTATTTCCTCTTCCAGAGAGGAGAGAACCTCATGATTGTTAAATTTAACCTAAGAACTTTACTTGTCTTTCTTTCTATCACCTTTTAAAATTTATTTGATAAAGAGAGAGTACAAGTTGGGGGGGATGGAAGAGGGAGAGGGAGAAGCAGACTTCCCGATGTGTAGGGAACTTGACACAGGCGTTGATCCCAGGACCCAGGGGTCATGACCTGAGCCAAAGGCACTTAACCAACTGAGCAACCCAACACCTCTACCTGTCTATTTCTTATGTCCTTGGAACATCTCTACAAAACCCAGACTAAGAATTCTTGGTAGACAAGTCATATCTTGAGATTAACTAAGTATATTCTCAAGTTAGGTATGCTGTCAGTACTTTCCAACAGCTTGTTGAATACACTTTCCTTCCTGGGGTCAAGTTAGCATAACTAGTAAGCGTACAGCCTACCAAATAGCAAGGAAGCAAAAGACTAACATATACACAAAAAAGAGATATGCGTTTGGTGTGGTTTGTTATTTGGCATGCTATACAAACAACAGGGTTTTCTAACAGTTGCTCCTCTCCATGGAAGTGGCTGTAATTAAAGTTGAAACAAACTAAGGATCAAACCCATAGAACAAAAGGAAATGCCTTGACCAGCCAGAATGCTTAACAGAGTACTCTCACCCAAGTTTAATTGGTTCAACAAATTAAAGATTACCTGATTATTCCAGATGACCTCTATGAAACTTTGAGCAAAATGCAGTTAAAGTATCAGACTGTGGGGGAAAAAAAAGGATAAGATAGTGAGAGAAATCTCAATGTTCCTACTATCAAATAGGCTACAGAGATAACAAGACTGTCCTTTGGTCTCTCCAGTCTTTCTGAAATAAAGCTTGATGAGAAATTTGCAGGATATGAACCATCTAGCAAACAAACTTGAAAACTACACTGGGAAAACATTGTTGAGAAAATTTTAGTCAGATAACAGCTATGTCGCCAGTGAATGCTTAATCTGCCAGATTCATAACTCTTGAAGAACTCTCAAGATGGGACATGAACAGGAACCATAGACTTGGGGACCCTTTGAACGTTTACACCTGAACTTTGTACAACTCCCTCAGGGGGAGAGAGGGATCACAGAGATTTAAATATGTACTTACTATTGTCGGCCTTCCTTCTAAATAACTAGAAGTTTTCCAGGCCTTGATTATTATAGATTAGAATGTTACTTGTGATCCCCAGGGCAACCTCTAAGAAAATATCTCAAAACATATATTAAAATAAATGACTAGGGATTTAAAACATTACACTAGAAAATAGCTAATAAACATAAAATAATTCAGTAATAAAGAAATTGATGAACAAAAACATTAATAGCAAAATGGCAGAAGGAAGTTCTTCCTTATTGGTAATTACAAATGTAAGTGGATTGAACTCTCAAAAAACAGAGAATAACAGCATGGAAAGAAAAAAAAAAAACATGTTCCAGGTATGTGCTGACTATAAAAGACTCATTATAACCAAACACAAGTAGGTTGAATATAAAAGATGGGAAAAGATATTCATGCAAATAATAATCAAGAGGGAGCTAGAGTGGCTATACTAATATCAAACAAGTCTTATTTAAGACAAAATTGTTGTAAGAGACAAAGAATGATATGTAATGATAAAAATGTAAAACTTTTGAAAATATATAAGAATTATAAACATAACTTCCCCTAACAATAGAGTTTTGAAATATGTGAGGCAAAAATTGACAGAACTGAAATGAGAAATAGTTCTACAATAATATTTGAAAATTTCAATACCACACTATTAGTAATGGAGAGAACAAATTAAGAGAAGTTTGTCAAGAAAATAGAAGAACTGAAGAATACTATAAACCTTGAACAATACTATAAACTACATAAACTGTCCAATTTTTTGATGTGCATTTGTTAATAGTATTCTCTCATAATCTTTTTTTTTAAATTTCTGTAAACTTGGTAGAAATGGCTTGAGTTTGATTCCTGATTTTAGTAATTTGAGTCTTTTTTTTTCCCCTTGGTCAGTCTAGATAAAAGTTTGTCAATTTTGCTGTTCTTTTCAAAGAAAGAACTTATTTTTTTTAAGATTTTATGTATTTATTTGACAGACAGAGATTGCAAGTAGGCAAGAGAGGCAGGCAGGGAGAGAGAGGAGGAAGCAGGCTCTCCGCAGAGCAGAGAGCCCAATGTGGGGCTCGATCCCAGGACCCTGGGATCATGACCTGAGCCAAAAGCAGAGGCTTTAACCCACTGAGCCACCCAGGCGCTCCTCAAAGAAATAACTTTTGGTTTACTTGATTTTCTCTATTATTTCCTTTTCTTTAATTCATTTATGTCCTCATCTTTATTATTACTTTTCTTCTGCTTCCTTTGGGGTTAGTTTCCTCTTGTTTTTCTATTATCTTAAGGTGGAAAATTAGGTTATTGATTTTAGATATTTCTTTTTTAATGTAGCTATTTTAATGCTGTAAACTTCCTCCTGAGCACTGCTTTTCCTGCATCCCATGTGTTTTCATCTTTTGTGTTTTCATTCATCTCAGAGTACTTGGTAATTTACTGTGTGATTTCTTTGACTCATTAGCTACTGTGTTGTTTAGTTTCCACTTAATTGTGAATTTTCCATATTTTACTCTATTATTGATTACTAATTTCTTTTTTTTAAGATTATTTATTTATTCATTTGACAGACAGAGATCACAAGTAGGCAGAGAGGCAGTCAGAGAGAGAGGAGGAAGCAGGCTCCCCACTGAGCAGAGAGCCCAATGCGGGCCTCCTGGGATCATGACCTGAGCCGAAGGCAGAGGCTTTAACCCACTGAGCCACCCAGGCGCCCTGATTACTAGTTTCATTCCATTATGGCAATAGAGTATATTTTGTATGATTTCAATCTCTTAAAATTTATTGAAACTTGTTGCTTAATATGTGATCTATACTAGAGAATGTTCTTTTTTAAGGATTTTATTTATGTATTTTGAAAGAGAGAGAGAGAGAGAGAGAGAGAGAGAGAGAGAAAGAGCAGGAGTGGGGGAGGGGCAGAGGGAAAAGGAGAAGCAGACTCCCCACTGAGTAGGGAGCCTGGCGTGGGGCTAGATTCCAGGACCCTGCAATCATGACCTGAGCCAAAGGCTGATGCTTAACCCACTGAGCCACTCAGGTACCCCTATCCTGGAGAGTGTTTAATGTGTATTTAAGAAGAATATTTATTCTATTGTTGTTGGGTGGAGTGCTCTCTAGGTGTCTATTAGATCTTATAGTATTGTTCAGGCCTTCTATTACCTTGATGATCTTCCTTCTAGTTCTAACAGGCATCCCATGTTAATGAATTGGAAGACTTAATACTCTCAAGATGGCAGTACTCACTGGATTAATCTACAGACTCAATGTAGTCCTTATCAAAATTCCAAGTGACTTTTCTGGAGAAATTGATAATCTGGTGCTAAAATTCATATGGAAATGCAAGGAACCCAGAATAACAAAAACAATCTTGAAAAGGAATAAGAAAGCTGGGGATTAATACTTCCCAACTTCAAAACTTTCTACAAACCTAGAAGAATCAAAACAGTAGGATACTGTCTTAAGGACAGACCTATAGATTGATGGACAAAGTTTAGAGTCTAGAAATAAATTCATACATCTATGGACAGCTGATTTTTAACAAGGATGCAAAGACCATTCAATGGAAAAAGAACAGTTTTCAACAAATGGTGGGAGTAGATGTAAAATTCATCTACTGGAGTAGATGAATATTCACATTCAAAAAAATGATAATTTGGACCCCTACCTGACATAATATGCAAAAATTAGTTCATAGTTAATCAAAGACCTAAATGTAAGAAGTAACACTAAAAAGCTCTTAGAAGAAAGCATAGGCAAAAAAAACAAATAAAAATAAAAATTAAAAAATAAAGAAAGCATAGGCAATATATTTCCATACTTTGAATTAGGCAGTCATTTTGTAAATAAGATACCAAAAGGACAAGCAACTGAACAAAAAATAAACTGGACTCCATCAGTGAAATGAACCCACAACTATATGGTCAATTAATCTTTGACAAAGCAGGAAAGAATATCCAGTGGGAAAAAGACAGTCTCTTCAAAAAATGGTGTTGGGAAAATTAGACAGCAACATGCAAAAGAATGAAGCTGGATCACTTTCTTTAAAAATTTTTTATTTTTATTTATTTTAGAGACAGAAAGAGCAAGTGAGTGTTAGCAGGGGGAAGGGCAGAGGGAGATAGAGGATTTTAAGCAGACTATGCAATAAGTGTAGAGCCTGACACAGGGCTTGATCTCACAACCCTGAGATCATTAACTGAGCCAAAATCAAGAGTCAGACGTTCAACCAACTGAGCCACCTAGGTGTCCCAAAACTGGACCACTTTCTTATACCATACACAAAATAAATTCAAAATGGATTAAAGATGTAATATAAGACCTGAAACCATAAAAATCCTAGAGGAGAACACAGGCAGTAACCTCTTTAACATTGGCCATAAGAACTTCTTTCTAGATATGTCTCCTGAGACAAGAGAAACAAAAACAAAAATAAATGATTGGGACTACATCAAAATAAAAAGCTTCTGCACATCAAAGGAAACAATCAACAAAACCAAAAGGCACTCTAGAGAATGGGAGAAGATATTTTCAAATGATATACCTGATAATGGGTTAGTATCCAAGATATATAGAGAACTTATAAAACTCAACACCCAAAAAATGAATAATCCAATTAAAAATGGGCAGAAGATATTAGTAGACATTTTTTCAAAGAAGATATACAGATGGCCAACAGACACATGGAAAGATGCTCAACATCACTCTTCATCAGGGAAATACAAATCAGAACCATAAGGAGACATCACATCACACCTGTTAGAATGGCCAAATCAACAACACAAGAAACAACAGGTGTTGGTGGGGATATGGAGAAGGGGAACATTCTTGCACTTTTTTGGAAATGCAAGCTGGTACAGCTACTCTGGAAAACAGTATGCAGTTTTCTCAAAAATGTAAAAATAAAATTATCCTACCATACAGCCGTTGCACTACTAGGTATTTGCTCAAAGAATATAAAAAGACTAATTCCAAGGGATACATATATCTCAGTGTTTATAACAGCATTATCTACAATAACCTAATCATGGCAACAACTCAAGTGTCCATCGACTGATGAATGGAGAAGGAAGATGTGGTATGTAGATATAATGGAATATTATTTATCCATTAAAAAGAATGAAATCTTGCCATCTGCAATGACATGGATGGAGCTAGAGAGTACTATGCTCAGTGAAATAGGTCAATGAGAGAAAGAAAAATACCATATGATTTCACTCATGTCTAATTTAAGAAACAAGACAAATGAACACAGGGAAGAGAGAGAGAGAAAGAAATCAAGAAACAGACCCTTAACTACAGAGAACAAACTGACAGTAACCAGAAGGGAGGTACGTGGGGAGATGGAGTGAAATAGTTGATGGGGATTAAGGAGTACAATTGTCATGATGAGCACCAGGTGTTGTATGGAAGTGTAGAATCACTATATTGTATGCCTGAAACTAGTATTACACTCTAATTAATTATATGGAATATGGATTTTTAAAAAGAGAGAAAAAAACTTTTCTATGTCAAAGGACACCATCAAGGAAGTGAAAAGGCAACTCACTGGATTAGAGTAACTATTTACAAATCACATAGTCAGTAATGGTCTAGTATACAAAATATATTAGAACCCTTGCCACTCAACAATAAAATGGCAAACAAACTAATTTAAAAATAGACAAAAAATTTGAAAAGGTACATCTCCAAAGACGATATACAAATGACCAGTAAACACATGCAAAGATCATTAGTCATTTGGAAAACATGAATCAAGACCAAAATGAGATACATCCATTAGATTGGTTATAATAAAAGAAATGGAAAATACCAGTGTATTGTCAGTGAGAATGTGGAGAAATTAGAACCCTCATACATTGTTGTTGGGAATGCAAAATGGTACAGCCACTATGGAAAAAGCGTTGGCAGTTCTTCAAAAAGTTAAACATAGAGTTACCGTATGACCCAGCAATTCCACTCCAAGGTATACACTTAAGAGAATTGAAAAGCCTATGCTCAGGAGCACCTGGGTGGTGCAGTTGATTAAGTGTCCGAGTCGGTTTTGGCCCAGGTCATGATCCCAGCATCTGGCTCTGCCCTCAGCAAGGAGTCTGCTTGAGATTCTTTCTCCCTCTCCCTCTGCCCTTCCCACTCATGCTCAATAAATAAATAAATAAATAAATATTTAAAAAATGGTTAAAATAGTGAGATTTATCTCAAAATTTTTTAATTTAATCTTTAGAAAGAGAAAAACTGGCAAGAGTCCTCACATCAAGAAGCCAATGTAGATGTAACCAAGTAAGTTTTCTTTTAAGAGCAGCCTTTATATACGCAGGACTTCTAAAAAGGGACAGAAAATCTTCCCAGTATTGAACACTTCTTTTTGACCAAATGTTGGAGGTTATTGTACCCTTTCTCACTTCCATTATTGGTATTTTGTAGAATGAAGAGCAATCCTTGGGTTCTGACTCTTCCACTTGTCTCATCAGGAGTCCATACTAACTCCTGGTCCAAGGCCTTTATCTGTTGTTGCCAGTGCCATGTAGCATCTCATACAACTGGGAAAGAGGAGTCACACAAGATGCCCAGAACTCTGTGGGTCCATGATCTAAAGTTGAGATGGCCTAGCTAGCATCCATGTGGACCAGAATTCTTGGGCCCTCATAGCTCCTCACAGCCCTTTTCACATCTGAGCTACTACCATTCCTCCTGACCCACCAAGCCTGCACCACAAAGGCACCATGTCCTTTGGTGGGCTGGGAGTCTGTCAGCTACAGGCATGGGCAAGACCCACAGAAGCTGCTGCATCCATCAGACCACAGGAGTGGGAATGGATGGGGTCGCTACTGACTTGGGGCCAAGACCTGCAGTGGCAAGGGTTCTACCTCACTGAAACCCAAATCACTGGTCATCCTACCCTACCTCCTATGCCTGGGCCCCCAGCTCACAGGCTAACCTAAGTAGGATCTCCCTGGTGCTGGAACTCCAATTTCACCTGTTGTTGTTGTTGTTGTTGTTGTTGTTATAACTACTCAATCTATTTGGGTTTTAAAATTCAACTTCCTAAACTTTCTTAATACTTATAACTACCGTGACCTAAGGTAGACTCATTGGCCCAAAGGAGCCCTTTCTGGTAAACATCAATTGTCACCCTTTGAATATATCACAGGCAGACCAGGGCGATTGGGCATTACACCCTGATTTTTGACTCCACTTTCCTGCAAGCAAATTATAAGCCAGTACTGGAGAACACTAATGAAATATACTCAGACTTATCACCAAGAGGTTGAAACTGCCTTTCTAGGCCAGATCCCCTGCTTTCATATGAAGATCTTCACCCCTAATTGTGTACCCTGGTATTGAGACTCCTTATAAGAGTATAAATAGAATGACTTACTGTGACTTACTTCTCTGTGGGGCAAGTCTTAATATATGGTCACCCTTGTCACAGTGTAATGATTAATAGTGCCACTTTTACAGCCGACCTTGGGACAACAAACTGTAGGGTTACCATAACTACAAACCTTTTCACAACTAATACTGGTAGGATAGAGCAGAAAACCTTACAAGCACATGCAGCCCCTGGTAACCACATGACCATAGGCACTCCACCAGAAAAAGGAGACAACATGGCTGCTACAGGCTACTGCACATGTGCACAGAGGCATGAGGGAGGGGGGTGTTGTGGCAGCAACCTGTGCAAGTGGGCCCTGAGAGAAATTTCCTGATCAGAGATTAGGGATGAGAGACTCAAAGTTTTGCACCTGAGTTTGCATACTTCAGGCGAAGTTGCTACAGACAAATTCCAGAGTCACTAAAACAGGCCTCTGATGTTGGGGTGCAGGGATTGGACAGACTGTAAAGCAACATGGCTGCCCATTATACAACTGTTTTTTGTGCAGTGAGAGCAGGAATGGAAGCTAACTCTTTGATACGAGGAGAGTGGAAGGCTGCTGTAGGCAGTGAGGGAGGTGGGGTGGATGAGAGTACAACAAACAGGTCTTAAGAACCCAGGTCCCTCTGACTCCAAAGCCCATGTCCTTCTAACCAAATCCTTACTCTTAGAACCTAGCACATAGTAGTTACCAGCTAAACACCATTTGAATAAATAAATTCACACCATGGCTTCTTTCTGCAAAATTCTTTCTCTTCACCTCTGGTGAAATTCTGCACTATTCCTCAAGGCCTAGCCCCAGCAGCCTCTACCATGAAGCTTTCCCTGATTTTACCCACTCTTAACCCCAACAGATGTGACCTCTCCTGCAGCTATGGAGTGGTGGGGGGATATGGGGAGACATTAATGCTAGGAGTGCAGAAGTGTGTTGGGTCCTCTGGGATGGGACAGAGCTGGACTGGAAGGATAATCCTGAGTTTTGCAGTTGGATTTTTGCACTTGAGTTTGTCTGTTGCAGGTACAGTCGACACAGGGGATTTTACTTATTTAAATCTATGACATAACAACCTTTGGAGACGTGCCTAGAAATTTTTATTTTTAACAAGTAGTTCTGGTAATTGTTATAATCAGACATATTATGGAATCTGTTTTCATCTAATTCTATCAACTTGCCGATAAGGAAACTGAGGTCCAGAAAATGAAACTAAATTACCCAATGTCACATAGCCAGTTAATGACAGAACCAGGATAAAATTTAATCAGTTATGTCTCCTAAAGCAGCCTTATATAGAGGCTCCTGGGTGCCTCAATCAGCTAAGCATCTGCCTTCAGCTCAGGTCATGATCACAGGGTCCTGGAATTGAGCCCCATATCAGGCTCCCTGCTCAGCAGGGAGTCTGCTTCTTTCTCTTCCTCTGCCTCTCCCTGGCCCCCACTGTTGCTCTTTCTCCCTCTGTCTCAAATAAATAAATAGAATATTTAATGAAAAACATAAATAAATTAATTAAATAACCTTATATTAATTCCTCAAAAACAGTGCAGTGTCTCAAACATACTAACTCACTTGACAAGTATATATATGAATGAATATATGAGACTAGAACTTGCCACCTGCCAAGACTCCAGGAACTGGAATATTAGATGGGTAAATTTTGAAAGACAGAAAAAAGTGAAAAATTGGTCTGGAACATGAGACAGTACACAGCTATGTAAGTAAAGCAGAGGGCATGGGTAATAACATAACATGTACTCAAAATCCTCAAGCCATGGACATAGGAAGAGGAATTATGTTCAGAAGGTATTCTGAATAATAGTATGTAGATAGTTATGAGGTTCTATGAATCTGGACCTTGAGAGATCAAAGTCCGGTCTGGAAACATAGACCTAGAAGTCAGCAGCTCATAGGTTGCAGTTGAAGCCATGGAACTAATTGAGATCACGGAACTAGGGAGAGATGTTGAGAGGGGCAGAGATGAAGACGGAAGACTGAAGGAATGGATCTAAGGAATAGATACAAGAAGAAGAGTTTACAAAGGAAGCAGAAGAAAAACAGCAAGAGGGATGGAAGGCAAGCAATCAATGAGGAGGATGGGATCAATGATCACTCTGTCACTGAAACCCCTTGTAAACTTAATCATGCCACCTCTTTCTCTAGTCCCTGTTCATCATCACTTGAATGTTCCTACAAAATGTCAGAACCAAGCTTTTAGAGGTTATTTATGCCAGGGAATCTCAACCTTGACACTATTGACATTTGGGACCAGGAAATTCTTTGTTGGGAGAGGCTGTACTGTGTATTGTAGGATGTTTATCTGCATTCTCTGGCCTCTACATACTTGATTTCAATGGGTCACACACCCTCCACAAGACGACCAACCATGACCACTAAAAATGACTCCCAGCAAAGCAGTCCTTGGTTGATATCCACTGATCTACACAATCCTCTCATCTCTAAAATTCTGGTAGGAATCATTCAAGTGGTGAACCTCAGGCAGATGGTTAGTGGAGTCTGGAACTCAGGAGAAAGGTCTGGATGAGTGTACGGATTTGACAGTTTATCAACGTATGGTAGTAGTTAAAACCTATTTATCTCTTCTCCAGTCATCTGTTGAAGAACATTTGAGTGGTTTCCAGTAGGGAATTATTAGGAATAAAATTCCAATGAAGACCTCTGTATAGGTTTTTGTGGGAATGTAAATTCCCATTTCTCTGGGATAAATGCCCAGGAGTACAACTACTGAGTCATATAGTAGTTGTATGTTTAGTTTTATAAGAAACCGACAACCTGTTTTCTGCAGTGGCTATACCATTTTATATCTCTACCAGCAATGTATGAGTGACTGTTTCTCTGCATCATTATCAGCATTTAGTGTTATGACTGTTTTTATTTTTCCCATTTTGGTAGGTGAGTGGTGGTATTTTATCGTGGTTTTATTTGCATCTCTATAATGCTTAATAATGTTTAACATTGTTTCATGTGCTTATTTGACATCTGTATATCCTCTTCAGTAAAACGTCTGTTCATGTCTTTTGCTCATTTTTAAATCAAATTTTCTGATCTTTTTCTTTTGAGTTCTGAGAATTCTTTATACATTTTAGATATGAGTCCTTTGTTAGATACATAGTTTATAAACATTTTCTCCTGGTTTCTAGCTTGTCTTTTCATCCTGTTAACAGAATCTCGTGTAGAGCAAAAGTTTTTAATTAATTTTTAAGTTTATGTAGCCCTAGATTCAGAAGATTTTCTCCTATACATTTTCTAAAGTTTTATCATTTTACACTTTATATTTACATCTGCAGTTCATCTTAATTTTTATATAAGGTGTGAAGTTTAGGCTGAGGTTCATATATTCTTTTTTGTGTGTGCCTGTGAATATCGAATTGCTTATCAAATTTGCTGTTTGTTAAAAAGACTATCATTCCTATATTGAACAGCTTTGTAAAAACAAAAATTTTGAGCATGTTTGTAGGTTTATTTCTAAGTTCTCTATTCTGTCTTAATGACCTATGTGTCTTTCCCTCTTCCAATGCCACACTGTCTTCATTACTATAGTTGTATAGTAAACCTTAATAAGCAATGCTTGTTTTGTTCACCATTGTATCCTCAGCCCCTTGAACAGTGCCTAGCAAATTGTAAATACACAACACATTTTTAAATATTGTTGAGGTGGAGCTGTTCTTGGTGAGAATGACATTATGTTATGCTATCTAATAGAACTTTCTCCAATGATAAAAATTTTCTCTATCTGCATTATCTAATATGGCAGCCACTAGCCACATGTGGCTATTGAGCCCTTGAAATGTGGCTAGTGTAACTGAGGAGCTGATTCACAATTTTTATTTAATATTAGTTCATTAAAGTGTAAATAGCCACCTGTGGGTAGTGGTTACTGTTTGGGCTGCACAGGTCTAGAGGGTAGCCATGAAAGAGGGTAACTAAACTGGAGACATTAATAAATCATTAGGTTTTAAGAAGTCAAGAACTGCTAGGCCAAAGTTTTGGATGTGTCAGCCAGTTGAACAGTGACATTCCCAGGAAGACAACATGAATATTGGCAAGAAAGGTTATGTGATGGGGGCGCCTGGGTGGCTCAGTTGATTAAGTGTCTGCCTTTAGCTAGTCATGATCCCAGGATCTGGAATCGAGCCCCATGTCGGGCTCCCTGCTCAGGGCGAGGCTGCATCTCCCTTCTCCTCTGTCCCCCTCCCTGCTCATGCTCTCTCTCTCTCTCTCTCTCTCTCTCTCAAATAAATAAATAAATAAATAAATTTTTTTAAAAGAAAGAAACGAAAAGCTATGTGTTAGAGGCTAAAAGGCTAGGATTACTTTGAGGGCATGACCAGTACCTAGGCAACAGAAACAGGGTATGGTAAGTGATTTTGCTGGCAGGTGTCTTAGCATTGTATTTCCAGGAGGGCAGAGGAACAATGGTCTGGAAGCTCCCTCAGAAAAGCAGGAGGAGGGGCGCCTGGGTGGCTCAGTGGATTAAGCCTCTGCCTTCAGCTCAGGTCACAATCTCAAGGTCCTGGGTTCGAGCTCCGCATGGGACTCTCAGCTCAACAGGTAGCCTGCTTCCCCCTCTCTCTGTCTGCCTCTCTGCCTACTTGTGATCTCTCTCTTTCTGTGTCAAATAATTTCTTTAAAAAAATAAAGAAAAGAAAAGGAGGAGGATGCAAGTCCCTCTTTCAGTCCCTAGAGATGAATGTCCTTGGCAAAATTCCAGAGTCAACCAGGACAAGGAGGAGCAAGCAGCATTTGGTGAGCCAGAGAAGGAACACGACACGTAGGAGAGCTTCTTTCTCATGTAACAAAGGATACGGTGGACACAGTGGACACCTTTGGGAAGGAAGGGTGTCATGGGAAGAAAAGCTGGGGAGAAGTAGCACAAAGTAATATGACAACATGAGAGACGACTGCAGTAAGGTTGCCTGCCCTCCAAACTGCTGAGGAGGAGGCAGATCTGGTCTCTTGGGAAAAGGCTCTGTTGCCCTGACTATGAACTGCATAATAGAGTATTTAGCTTTTGAACCTTTTTTGAAGAAAAGTGACTTTTTGTAATCAATGTATTTAACCATACATACATTATATGTATACAATGTTTCATATATATGAATTAATTGTTAAACACTACATCAAAAACTAATGATGTACTATATGGTTGCTAACTGAACTGGATTTAAGAAAAAAAAATTACCCTTCAAAAAAAGAAGTCAACATTTCGTGTAATAGATTTTTTTTTATTGTGGTAAAATAAACATAAGGTAAAATGTGCCATTTTAACCATTTGAAAGTGTATAGTTCAGGGGCACTTGGTACAATCATAATGAATAATATATTATTTATTTATTTATGTATTTATTTTGCCTGATAAATTGGATATATGATCCATTTTATTTATTTTTGGTTTTTTATTTTTTTGAATTTAAATTCAATTAGCCAAGGTACAGGACATCATTAGCTTTTGATATACTGTTCAACAATTCATTAGTTGAGTATATCACAAAGTGTGCATGATATGATGAATACATAATTTTAAACAAGAAAACGGGGGGGGGGGTGCATCTATGATGATGGCCAGTAATGGGAACCTGGTGGCTTTCACTGTTCTCACAGTTCCAAATGCAGTGAAAGTATAGGGTTGAGCTGCTTCAGATTAGGTGCTGGCTGAGGTACATGTGATCTTAAAGCATCTGGTGGCTCTTGTTTGTAGGCTCTGAGTTGGGTGCCCATCCCTTTAGTTCACTTGAAGAGGAAGCGTAAGTCGATGTTCAGTCTATTTCCTTCCTTTTGCCTCTGAAGAGGCTAGTAACACACTATTCTGAGCCACAGAAGTTAATGCAGCCTCTACTAGCCTTGTTTCCCAAACTAGAAAATGAAGTAATAATCCCAGAGTCATCATGAGGAACATATATATGTGAGGAACGTATTTGCATACTGCCTGGCACATACTATCCTCTCAATAATTGGTTGAAATTATCATTATTACGTATGGTCCTGATCCAACTATGCCTTCTATTAGATCTATTAGAATGGAGGATGTATCCCCTCTGTTCAATTGTAATCATGTTAAGTGCAAGGACTGTGGGTATTCATTTTTTTATACCCTATATAGGTCCAGCACCTAATAGGAAGTGCATATGCATTTGTTGAATGAAATAATTATTCTTTTATGTCTACTTCCTTCTTTCTCCAACCCTAGACTGAGTCTACATGAAGAAGTATGGTTGTTAACGCAGGTTTTGATGTCAGACAGGTTTGAATTTTGGCTCTGCCATTTACTACCTCTGGGACCCTTAGTAAATTACTTGACACCCAGCATCTCATATGTAACATGAAGAAAATAAATATCTACTTCATAGAATTAAACAAGAAAATATAATGCATAGAAAACCCTAAACATTCCACCAGAAAACTATTTGAAGTAACAAGTTCAGTGAAGTTTCAGGATACAAAATTAATACACAGAAATCTGTTGCATTACTATACTAATAACAAAATAGTGGGAAAATAAATTAAGACAACAATCTACAGTTGCTCCAAAAATATTAAAACATCCAGGAATAAACTTAACCAAGGAGGTTAAAGACATGTATTCTGAAATCTATAAACATTGATGGAAGAAATTGGAGACAACACAAATGGAAAAGCATACCATCCTCATGGATTAAAATAATTAAATTGTTAAAATGTCCACACTACCCAAAGTAATCTACAGATTCAAGGAAATCCTTATTAAAATAGCAATAATATTTTTCACAGAACTAAAACAAATACTATTAAAATTTCTAGGAAACCACAAAAGACTCTAAATACCCAAAGCAATCTTGAGGAAGAACAAAGCTGGAAGTATAACAGTCCCAGATATCAAACTATACTACAAAGCTGTAGTAATCAAAAGTGTATGGTACTGGCACAAAAACAGACAACTGGATCAATGAAACAAAACAGATAGTCCAGAATAAACTCATGCCTAGATGGTCAACTAATCTATGACAAAGGAAGCAAGAATACACAATGGAAAAAAAGACAGTATCTTCAATAAATGGTCTTGGGAAAACTGTCAGCTATATGCAAAAGAAAGAAACAGGACCCCTTTCTTGCACCATACACAAAAATAAACTCAAAATGGATTATGGACCTGAATGCTGAGATATGAATCATAAAGTCATAGATGAAAACATAGTAATCTGTTTGACTTCAGCCTTAACAAGATTTTTCTAGATATATCTCCTCAGGCAAGGGAAAAAGAAGCAAAAATAAACTACTGGGACTATACCAGAATAAAAAGCTTTGCACAGTGAAGGAAAGCATGAACAAAATGAAAAGGCAACCTACTGAATAGTAGAAGATATTTGCAAATGATAAGTCTGATAAGGAGTTAATATTCAAAATATACAAAGAACTTATACAACTGAACACACACAAAAAAAAACAAACAATCTGATGAACAAATTGGCAGAGAAACTGAATAAACCTCTTTTCCAAAGAAGATGAGCAGATGGCCAATAGGCATGTGAATATATGCTCAACATCACTCATCATCAGGGAAATGCAAATCAAAACCACAAAGAGAGGGGTGCCTGGGTGGCTCATATGTTAAGCATCTGACTTCAGCTCAGGTCATGAGCTCAATGTTCTGGCATCTGGCCTGTGCTAGGCTCTACACTAAGCAGGGCATCTGCTCATCCCTCTCCCTCTGTGCCTCCCTCCACTTGTGCACATGCACTCTGTCTCTCAAATAAAAATAAAATCTTAAAAAAAATACCCACAATGTGATACCACCTTACACCTGTCAGAATGGCTAGGATCTAAAAGATAAGAAATAACAAATGTTGACGAGGATGTGGAGAAAAAGGAACCCTTGTGCTCTACTGGGAGAATGTAAATTGATACAGCCACTTTGGAAAACAGTATCAAGTTTCCTCAAAATATTAGAAATGGAAATATCACACAATCAAGTAATGCTACTACTGGATATTTATCCAAAGAAAACAAAAACCCTAATTTGAAAGATACATGCAGCCCTATATTTATTTCAGCATTATTTACAATAGCCAAGATATGGAAGCAACCTAAAAGTCTGTCCATAGATAAGTGGATAAAGAAGATATGGTAATACACACACACACACACACACACACACACACACACACACACACACACAACTATCACTAAACCATAAAAGAATGAGATCTTGCCATCTGCAAACAACATGGGTGAAACTAGAGGGCATTATGCTAGGTTAAATAAGTCATACAGAGAAAGACATATACCATATGATTTCACTTATCTGTGGAATCTAAAAAACAAACAGAAAAGCAGAAACAGACCCATATATAGAGAACAAACTGATGGTTGCCAGAGGGCAGGGGGATGGGAACGATGGAGAAAATGGGTTAAAGGTAGTGGGAGGTACAAGCTTCCAGGTATGAAATGAATAAGTCATTGGGATGAAAGATACAGCATGGGGAATCTTGTCAGTGGTGTTGTAGTGGTGTTGTATGATGGCAGGTGGTAGCTACATCTGTAAGCACAGCATAAGATGGAGAGTTGTGGAGTCACCGTGAAACTAACCTGAAACTAATGTAACATTGTGTGTCAACTCTACTTCCATAATAAAGAGTAAAGAGCAAAAGAAAATACAGTAAAACACAATGCCTGTCAGAACTAAGTGCTTGAACAATAATAATTTCTACCACTACTATTATTACTATTATTAATTATTATCTGTTTCTTTTGGAAAAGGAGCCATACCTCCCTGACCCCTTCTGATGGTGATTACAGAATGGCTTGGTGAGGAGTGTGACATATTCACACAGGGAATGGGACTTTTTCAAGGAAGATTTCCAGGCGTTGGAAAAGGAAGAATAAGACAAGTGGGCAAAAGAAACTGAACCGACCATAAATACAACTGGGAAGCATGTGACATTTGTTTGTGATGTTGCCCTTCCTTGCCCAGGTCATTACCACCAATCTAGGCTTTTACTGATATGCCCAGACCAGGGCTGGCATGTTGTTTGACAATGCTCCAGAACCTTCCCCTTTCCTTTTCTCACCACCAAAGCTCGCTTGCTCTGTATGTTCTAGATTCTGGGGAACCAATCAGAAACTAATTTACTAATCTGAGGTCAAATGTTAATAGTCTGCTACTAAGTTCTTGTTTTTTCAAGAAAGAGACTGACTTTGGTGAAAATTGCAGGTCTGGGGGTGGGGTGGGTAGGGAAGGACCGGGCATATCTTTAGTCAGAGAAAACTTTCCCATGCTGCATAGGACAACTGTCTGCTCAGCCCTTGGATGGAGTGAGCCTTGAACAGAAGAAAAGTAAAACCAAGTGGAATGGGCACATCCTTCCCAGTAAACTCCTTTGATGTCCTCAAAGGGCTAAGAAGCACTTCAAACAGTTTGAAGTAAACACTTCAAAGTTGCAACCATTCCCTTTAGCATTCATACCCATTATCACAGTCTTTTTTGAAACTCTTTTGAGGGTTCTCCAACCCCTGCCTGCCTCAGATCCAGAGTCTGTTGCCACCTATAGTTGCCATCAGCTGGTAGACCAAACTCTAGAGCTCCCACCATCTTTTGGCCTCTCTCCAGTCACCTACCACCAGTGGGCATTTCTCAATCACCTACTGTATAGAAGATTTGTCATTCCTCCTAGCTACTATTGAGATTATGTAATGTCTGGGCCTTTATGTACTGTGCCACTGGTTATCTCACAGAAAGAGATCTATTTGGGCTATTTCCCCACAAAAGAGAGAGTTTTCAATTTATTTACACACCTGGTTCCTTTTTTTAAAAATGTGCAAACACTAGAATGATCAACCATTCTGGCTTGCCCAGGACTGAGGAGTTCCCTGGGATGTTCAGGAATCAAAAGTATAGACAAACTGGGATGGCTGATTACCCTTAAACATTTATTGCCTGCCCACAGTTTACCTAGCATGACTTTAGGCACTGATGGTTTGTCTTCTGGGTCAGCCTTAAATGAATTCCAGGGCAAGTAATGCTTCAAGGCAGATAACTGCTGCTTTAATGTTTAGCAACCTGATCTCTGGTGGGAGTGGGGGGATCTCTATATGTTGCATTTGCTGAGTTCTGTGGTATAAACACTGCCACCGTAGCCAATTTCAAGCTACAAAGGTGATGTTATTGAACATGTACTAGAGAAGAGAAGCAGAGTACAACACCATCATTTAACATTTCCACCACAAGCTTCTGAGGAGCAAGATGGCAGAGGAGTAGGAGACCTAAATATCATCAGGTCCCAGGAATTTGGCTAAATAGTTTTCAAACCATTCTGTACACCTACAAATTCAACAGGAGCTCAAAAGGAAGAAGAGCCACAATTCTAGGAACAGAAAATCGACCACCTTCCAGAAGGTAGGACAGGCAGAGAAGTGAATCCAAGGCGATATAAGGGAAGATAGACCGCAGGGGGAGGGGCTGGCTCCCAGCAAGCGGTAGAGCAGTGGAGCACAAAATTAGAACTTTTAGAAATATGCTCCACTGAGGGACATCACTCCAGAGGCTAAGCAGGGGGTGGAGCCCTCCCAGAGACAGTGTGGCCTCAGGACCAATGGGGTCACAGAAAGATCAGGGGTGCCTGAGTGCAGCAGAGACCCCAGGTATCAGAGTGAGGAAACCAGCTACAGAGATGGAGCTGAGGAGGGCCTCCCAGCTCAGAATTATCTTAAACTGTGATCCACGGCACAGTTGGACCACTGCTCTTCGAGCAAGTACCCCACAAGCAGCAGATCTGGGAAGACTCATCTTCCTCCTCCAAAAGAAGTGGTGCAGGAGCATGCCATGAATCCGCTGGGTTTGGAGACTCCAGGTGGGGCTGTGTGCCAGAGATAGAAATGCTCGGTCACAGGCTGGGTGATCTCAGAGTGCAGCCGGGGACCAGGGAGAGAGGAGGGATTGACCACTTTTCTCTGAGGGTGCGCTGAGGAGTGGGGCCCCAAGCTCTTGGCTTCTATGGGGCTGGAGATTGGAGACTGTCATTTTTAATCCTGTCCTCCAAAGCTGTACAGAAAGCATTCAGGGAACAAAAGCTCCCAAGAGTGAACCCAAGTAGATTGCTTAGCCTGGCCCCTGGCAAGGGTGGTGCAATTCCGCCTCAGGCAAAGACATTTGAGAATCACAGGTTTCTTCTGATTTGGTTAGTGTATATTTTTCTGGGGTCATTGCTACCCTTTCAGTATTTTGTTCTCTCATTCATCTATTCTTATCTGGATAAAATGACAAGGCAGGAAAACTCACCACAGAAAGAACAAGAAGAGGTAGTACCTATGGCTAGGAACCTAATCAATATGGACATTACTAATATGCTAGAAGTAGAGTTCAGAATGATGATTATCAAGGTGTTAGCTGGACTCGAAAAAAGCATGGAAGATAATAGAGAATCCCTTTCTGGAAAAATAAAATCCCTTTTTGGAGAAATAAAAGAACTAAAGTCAAACCAAGATGAAATTTTTTAAAAAGCTATTAATGAGGTACAATTAAAATTGAAGGCTTTTACAAGGATAAATGAGGCAGAAAAAAGAATTAGTGGTATAGAAGACCAAATGATGAAGAATAAAGAAGTTGAGAAAAAGAGAGATAAACAACTACTGGACCACAAAGAGAGAATTCAAAAGATAAGTGATACCATAAGACAAAACAATATTAGAATAATTGGCATCCCAGAAGAAGAAGAAAGAGAGAGAGGGGAGGAAGGTATATTGGAGAAAGTTATAATAGAGAATTTCCCTAATTTGGCAAAGGGAACAAGCATCAAAATCCAGGAGGCACAGAGAACCACCCTCAAAATAAA
The DNA here is from genome assembly GCA_004024625.1 of Mellivora capensis. Taxonomy (NCBI): domain Eukaryota; kingdom Metazoa; phylum Chordata; class Mammalia; order Carnivora; family Mustelidae; genus Mellivora; species Mellivora capensis. The sequence goes on along the minus strand of PISX010020673.1, from coordinate 8,838 downwards.
TAAAATAGGTCCACACCCTGTCATATAATAGTAAAACTTACAAGTCTCAGAGACAAAGAGAAAATCCTGAAAGCAGCTCAGAACAAGAGGTCTGTGACATACAATGGTAGAAATATTAGATTGGCAGCAGAACTATCCACAGAGACCTGGCAGGCCAGAAAGGACTGGCATGATATATTCAGAGCACTAAATGAGAAAAACATGCAGCCAATAATATTATATCCAGCTAGGCTGTTCACTGAAAATAGAAGGAGAAATAAAAAGCTTCCAGGACAAACAAAATTTAAAAGAATTTGTGAGCACCAAACCTGCTCTAAGGAAATATTAAAAGGGGACCTCTAAGCAAAGAGAGAGCCTAAAAGTAGTAGATCAGAAAGGAACAGAGACAATATTCAGTAACAGTCACCTTACAGACAATACAATGACACTAAATTCATATCTTTCAATAGTTACCCTGAATGTTAATGGACTAAATGCCCCAATCAAAAGACATAGGGCATCAGAATGGATCAAAAGACAAGACCCATGATATGCTGTCTGCAATAAACTCATTTTAGACCAAAAGACACTTCCAGATTTAACGTGAGGGGGTGGAAAACAATTTACCATGCTAATGGACATCAAAAGAAAGCTGGGGTGGCAATCCTTATATCAGATCAATTAGATTTTAAGCCAAAGACTATAATAAGAGATGAGGAAGGACATTATATCATACTCAAAGGGTCTGTCCAATAAGATCTAAGAATTTTAAATATTTATGCCCCTAACATGGGAACAGCCAATTATATAAACCCAATTAATAACAAAATCAAAGAAACACATTAACAACAATACTACACAACACTAACTACAACACTAACTACAACAGTTACAAACAGTTACAAACTGTTACAAACAGTTAGTTACAAAACTAACACAACAACAACAATAATAGTAGGGGACTTTAACACCCCCCTCACTGAAATGGACAGATCATCTAAGCAAAAGATTAACAGGGAAATAAAAGCTTTAAATGATACACTGGACCAGAGGGACATCATAATATATTTAGAACATTCTATCCAAAAGCAACAGAATACACATTCTTCTCTAGTACATATGGAACAATCTCCAGAATAGATCACCTCCTGAGTTACGAATCAGGTCTCAACTGGTACCAAAGGATTGGTAACATTCCCTGAATATTTTCAGACCACAATGCTTTGAAACTAGAACTCAACCAAAAGAGGAAAATTGGAAAGAACTAAAATGAGCAACATGGAGGCTAAAGAGTGTCCTATTGAGAATGAATGGGGTGGGCGCCTGGGTGGCTCAGTGGGCTAAGCTGCTGCCTTCAGCTCAGGTCATGATCTCAGGGTCCTGGGATCGAGTCCCGCATCAGGCTCTCTGCTCAGCAAGGAGCCTGCTTCCCTCTCTCTCTCTCTCTGCCTGCCTCTCTGTCTACTGTGATCTCTCTCTGTCAAATAAATAAATAAAATCTTAAAAAAAAAAGAATGAATGGGGTGACTAGGAAATTAAAGAAGAATTTTTAAAATTCATGGGAACAAATGAAAATGAAAACAAAACTGTTCAAAATCTTTGGGACACAGCAAAGGTGGTTCTGAGAGGAAAGTATATAGCAATACAAAATTTCTCAAGAAACAAGAAAGGTCTCAAGTACACAGCTTAACCCTACACCTAAAGAAGTTGGAGAAAGAATAGCAAAGAAAGCCTAAACCCAGCATGAGAAGGGAAATAATAAAGATTAAAGCAGATATCAATGAAATAGAAACCAAAAGAACAGTAGAAAAAATCAAAGAAACTAAGAGCTGGCTCTTTGAAAGAATTAATAAGATTGATAAACTGCTGGCCAGACTTATCAAAAAGAAAAGAGAAAGGACCCAAATTAATAAAATCATGAATGAAAGAGGAGAGATCACAACCAACACCCAAGAAATACAAACAATTATAAGAACATATTATGAGCAACTATATACCAGCAAATTTGACAACCTGGAAGAAACAGATGCATTCCTAGAGATATATAAACTACCAAAACAGAACCAGGAAGAAATAGAAAACCTGAACAGACCCATAACTAGTAAAGAGATTGAAGAAGTCATCGAAAATCTTCCAATAAACAAGAGCCCAGGGCCAGGCGGCTTCCCAGGGGGATTCTACCAAACATTTAAAGAAGAATTAATACCTATTCTCCTGAAACTTTTCCAAAAAATAGAAATGGAAGGGAAAGTTCCAAATTCATTTTATGAGGCCAGCATTACCTTGATCCTAAAACCACACAAAGACCCCATCAAAAAGGACAATTACAGACCAATAACCTTGATGAACACGGATGCAAAAATTCTCACCAAAATACTAGCTAATAGGATCCTCAGTACATTAAAAGGATTATTCAGCACAACCAAGTGGGATTTATTCCTGGGCTTCAAGGTTGGTTCAACATCCACAAATCAATCAATGTGATACAATACATTAATAAAAGAAAGAACAAGAACCATATGATACTTTCAATAGATGCTGAAAAAGTATTTGACAAAGTACAGCATCCTTTCTTGATCAAAACTCTTCACAGTGTAGGGATAGCAGGAACATACCTCAGTATCATAAAAAGCCATCTATGAAAAACCCACAGTGAATATGATTCTCAATGGGGAAAAACTGAGAGCTTTTCCCCTAAGGTCAGGAATACAGCAAGGATGTCTACTATCACCACTGCTATTCCACATAGTACTAGAAGTCCTAGCCTCAGCAATCAGACAACAAAAAGAAATAAAAGCCATCCAAATCAGCCAGGAAGTCAAACTCTTTTTGCAGATGATATGATTCTTTATGTGGAACACCCAAAAAATGCCACTCCAAAACTGCTAGAACTCATAAGGAATTCAGTAAAGTGTCAGGATATAAAATCAATGCACAGAAATCAGTTGCATTTCTATACACCAACAACAAGACAGAAGAAAGAGAAATTAAGGAGTCAATCCATCTATAACTGCACCCAAAACCATAAGATACCTAGGAATAAACCTAACCAAAGAGGCAAAGAATCCATGCTCAGAAAACTATAGAGTACTCATGAAAGAAATTGAGGAAGACACAAAGAAATGGAAAAATGTTCCATGCTCATGGATTGCAAGAACAAATATTGTGAAAATGTCCATGCTACTCAAAGCAATCTACACATTTAATGCAATGCCTATCAAAATACCACTATTTTTTTAAAGAAATGGAACAAATAATCCCAAAATTTATATGGAAACAGAAAAGACCCCGAATAGCCAAAGGAATGTTGAAAAAGAAAACCAAAGTTGGCAGCATCACAATTCCAGACTTCAAGCTCTATTACAAAGCTGTAATCAAGACAGTATGGTACTGACACAAAAAGAGACATATATGTGATCAATAGAACAGAATAGAGAGCCCAGAAATAGAACCTCAACTCTATAGTCAACTAATCTTTGACAAAGCAGGAAAGAATGTCCAATGGAAAAGAGACAGTCTCTTCAACAAATGGTGTTGGTAAAATTGGACAGTGACATGCAGAAGAATGAAACTGGACCATTTCCTTACACCACATAAAAAGTAGACTCAAAATGGATAAAAGACCTCAATGTAAGACAGGAATCCATCAAAATTCTTGAGGAGAACACAGGCAGTAACCTCCTCGACCTCAGCCACAGCAACTTCTTCCTAGAAATATTGCCAAAGACAAGGGAAGCAAGGGCAAAAATGAACTATTGGAACTTCATCAAGATCAAAAGCTTTTGCATAGCAAAGGAAACAGTCAACAAAACCAAAAAAACAACCAACAGAATGGAAGAAGATATTTGCAAATGACATATCAGATAAATGGCTAGTATCCAAAATCTATAAAGAACTTATCAAACTCAACACCCAAAAAACAAACAATCCAATCAAGAAATGGGCAGAAGACATGAACAGACATTTCTGCAAAGAAGACATCCAAATAGCCAACAGACACATGAAAAAGTGCTCAACATTACTCACCATCAGAGAAATATAAATCAAAACCACAGTGAGATACCACCTTACACCAGTAAGAATGACTAAAATTAACAAGTCAGGAAATGACATGTTGGTGAGGATTCACCAAGATACAATAGAAGTGAAAACCTCAAGAGCACAGATAGTAAAATGTAGCAAAATAATTAGGAAGTGGTGTGTTTAGCATATTTATGATCATTATTTTAATACAAATTTATTTAATTGCAGGTTTATATCATTTAATTTCTAATAATGGCTTTAATAACTGACTTTCAAACTTCCTGAAAATGTAACCACCAATATTCATGAGTCAGTACGAACCAGTTCCAGCATTTCATTGAAAGAATCCTGGGAAAGTCACTCCTTTTCACCATGCCCATGTCTCTTTCCTAGGGGTATGCCACAAATGACTGAAAACCCACCATTTACTTTATTCCCTTAATCTGACTTCTGCCTTTGATATACTAAGAAAAGCACTACTTGGATTAAAGATACTTAAATTATAATCCTAGTCTTATGAATTGGCTGTGTGATCTTGCCCTCTTTGGACCCCAGGTTCCTTATCTGTAGAATAAGGGGGTAAACAACTGATCTTCTTAAATAAGTCTTTCAGACATGCTTGTGTGTGTGTGTGTGTCTGTGTGTGTGTGTGTGAGCACACACATATGCATGTGTGTGTTTACAGCTCTATTAACATAAATACCTATTCACATAAAATAAGCTAGACATATTTAAAAAGAAAAATTTGATGAATTTTGACTGAAATCACCGCCACAAACAAGATAATGAACATATCCATCACCTCCAAATATTTTTGTGTCCCTTTGTAATGCATTCCTTCCTCTACCCAACTCTGTTGCTAGGTAACCACTAATCTGCTATTATAATACTTTGCATTTTCTAGAACTTTATAAAAAATGGAATCATATAGTATATATGTATTCTGTTCTTATATTTAATATTTCATATCTTCTGCTTGTTTTGAATTAAAGTTTTTCTTTTTTCTTATTGAGGAAGCTGAAGTCATTGATTTAAGATCTTTCTTTCCTAATATAGTTGTTTGGTGCTATAAGTGTCCCTCTAAGCACTGTTCTAGCTATATCCTACAAATTTGTATGTCTCATATTTTCATATCATTCAGTTTAAAATACTTTCATATTTTCTTTGAGACTTACTCTCAAGTGATAGATTATTTAGAAGTGTGCTATTTTCCAAATATTCAGAGAATTTTCCATACCTCTTTCTTTTACCAATTTTTAATTTAACACCATTGTGGTCAGAGAACATACTTCATATGACTTGAATCCTTTAACTTTATTGAGACTTGTTATACAGCAGAGATATGGTCTGTCTTGGTAAATGTTCAACGTGGGTTTGTAAAGAATATGTTTTCTGTTGTTGGTGGGCTGAATGTTGTGTAGGTGTCAATTAGGTCAAATTTATTACTTGTGTTATTCAAATCATCTACATATTTTTGCTCATTTTCTGTCTCCTTGGTTTGTCAATTAGTGAGAAAGATGTTGAAGTCTCTAAAGTTGTAGATTTGTCTGTTTTTCTTTGCTCAGTCAGTTTTTGCGTCATGTATTTTGAATGTGTTATTTAGATTCATATATTTTTGGGTTTGTCATGTCCTAATGACAAATTAACCACTTTATTGTTATAAAATAGCCCTCTGTATTTCTGATAATATTCTTTGCTGGCGATCTGCTTTATCTGAGAATATAGTCACTCCAGCTTTTTAAAAATCAGTGTTAACATGGTGTATCTTTTCCCTACCTTTTCTGTTTAACCTATTTGTGTTTTTATTTAAAGTGGGTTTCCTATAGCCAGCATATGGTTGTGTTTTTTTAATTTTGTATTGTACCAATCTCAGCCTTTTAATTGGGTTGCTATGAGACCATTAACTTTAATATGATTATTGATATGGTTCTGTTTAAAACTACCATCTTGCTGTTTGTTTTTTATTTTTACCAACTCTGCCTGTTATCCAATATCTGAAAATGGCCATTTCATATATTTTGCCCACTTCTGAGTGGTTAATGTGGGAAGATGAATACATTCACTGTTAATTCATCATTGCTGGAAGTAGAAGTCGTCATGTTTTGTTTTTCATAGATTTGTTATTTATACATGTGCCAAATATGTTCTTCCAGCTAATCACTAGTCTTTTCATTTTATTTATAGATTTTTCTCATAAAGATTTTTTTTTAATTTGATGTCAAATCTTGTATTCTTTTCCTTTAGGCTTCTGTCATGCTTATATAAGCCTGCCCTGTATCTTATTCTAAATTGTCATGTTTTGAAAAGAAGAAAAATAACTCCTTGGTATAAATCAGTTTTATTTTTAATATCAAGTTTATTAATTATAAAATTAATGCACGCACATGGTAAAAACATCAAGTAGAACAGAGGGCTATAGGTAAAAACAGAAATTCTTTTTCTCTCACTGTTCCTGCTCATCAAATTCGTCTTGACAGAGATAACTCTAGTTAGCAATTTCTTGCATACATTATTCCACACATATTCTGGACATATACATACACATGTATGTTTATCCTTTTGGATATAAACAGGACACACACAAACATACACACACATAGAGTTCTGCAGTCTTTCATTCAATATTATATCCTTAAGTTCATAATGTGACTGAGTTTTATCAGATGTTTGTTTACCAGACTGACAGAGGGAGCAGGGCAGTTAGAGAAGATGGCAGGGAATGTGCACAGGAAAAGGCATATTCGTCTCTGTAAAGCCAAGATTTAGCACAACACCTGGCACATAATAATTCTCAATAAGTAAGTCTTAAATAACGAAAGGGAAAGAACTTAAATGAAGTATTGACCATTCTTCTCAGGCCAGATGTGGTCTCCTGACTGAAAGTTATCATCTCCCAGGGTAGCCAGGAACAACACGTGATGATGGATGAGGACATGAAGCAGCTGGACTTCTCACTTCCAATAACTCCTCACTATGTGTCCCTTCTCCTGTTAGCTTTACTATCTCTGGCACACACATTTAGTTCAAATGCACAGTTAACGCTGACTACACAGCAGGAAAATCTGGGAGCTCAAAGACTACACATCTGTTATATTGCATTTATACCCTCCTACAAATAGCCACCATTCCAGTACCTACTGTGCGTGTGTTGGCACCATGTTGGGAACAACCACCCTGCAAGGTTAATTTACCCCCATTTTGCAGATGAGAAAATAGAAACTGTAAGAGTCTGTGTGACATATTTAGGGTCCCAGCACTAGTCAAGTAGCTTCCAGAGACAAGTCTACACCTTAATCAAGTCAGCCTACCTTTCTGTCCAGCCCACACCACGTTCACCCATTTCGTGGACTTCATTCTGTTTTCTTTGCCTGGCATTCCCTCCCTCCACTCATCTCATCTGGTGTTCTGTGGAAGCTAGGCAGAGAGAGAAGCATGGTGTCCTGTAGGAGTCATGCTAGGCTATGTGATATGCCACCCGGGGTGAGGAGGGAGTTGGCCATAGGAGTCCATGAACAAGAACAAACACATGGAGTAGGTGTTAAAAGTTCAGAAAGGGAGCTGAGCCTGGGAACTGGAGAGCACCCTTAGGAGCCTAGGGCGCAGATACTGCTGCAGCTCAGGAAACCCTACTGCCAACATTTGTCTCTCACTAGGCACTTTTGGTGAGCTTCTCACAAACATAGCCCTGTTGCCTGCAGTCTTACAGCCTCAAGCCAATCTATCTCCCCTGTCTCAGTCCTGCTCATTCTCAAGGTCCACATCAAGTTGCACTTCCAGGAAGCCTTTCCCTATCAACCCAACTCATTCCTCTCTCTCTCTTTCGTGAATTATAGTTTTACTTAAAATCAGCACCATAAGACAGAACATGTGTTCATGTACCCTCTTGCCCTTTAGTCACTTCAAGTATCTTGTTTCTTCAAGTTGACTTATTCACATCTTTTTTTCTATTATTTCCCTGCCTGGTCTGGGTATTGTAAATCCTGGCTAGATTCCAGTCCCAGTTCTCTCACTAATGAGCGGTGTGACCTAGAGCTAGTCACAACCCCTCTGAGCCTCATCTTCCTGCCTTTGAGGATTTCTGTGGAAACATAGTAAACTTTATAACACAATATATGAATGTAAGGTATTATTGCTGAAGACATTTGAACTAAAGTGCTTCTGCCTTTCACATCCTACTTAGTGGATGATTCTATGTAACAAATAGCTATCACTGCCACTTGCTTCACACTAGGGTCCTCAGCAAAGGTTAACAGGATTAGAACAAGAATATTGCACAACTGTTAAAGATGGTGTCAGATTGGGGTAGAGGGTCTATATGCAGCTGATTCAGGGGCTCTCCTTGGAAACTGCCAGGTGATTTCAGGTTTGTTCTTTTTTTTTAAGATTTTATTTATTTACTTGACAGAGAGAGAGAGATCACAAATAGGCAGAGAGGCAGGCAGAGAGAGGGGGAAGCAGGCTCCCCGCCGAGCAGAGAGTCCAATGCGGGGCCCGATCCCAGGACCCTGAGATCATGACCCGAGCCAAAGGCAGAGGCTTTAACCCACTGAGCCACCCAGGCGCCCCAGTCTTGTTCATTTTTAAAGCTTCCATCTTTCTGAATGTTTCTTCATGTAAATGATCTGTGTCGAGTTGTCTTCAACACCCAAAGAACAAATAATCCAATCAAGAAATGGGCAGAGGACATGAACAGACATTTCTGCAAAGAAGACATCCAGATGGCCAACAGACACATGAAAAAGTGCTCCACATCACTCGGCATCAGGGAAATACAAATTAAAACCACAATGAGGTATCACCTCACACCAGTCAGAATGGCTAAAATTAACAAGTCAG